>OZ004601.1:25783796-25973941 GCA_963924605.1 Malthinus seriepunctatus | reverse complement strand
CTTGCAAGAGAAAATTTTTTGTAAGACTATCAGTTGCTCACAGCAAATATGCACAAGAAAATTTAAACTAAAATCCAAAGTGTGGCCGTTGTCCTCAATATTTTTGAACCAAACTTGCAAACATGTATTTATCATTATAAAACCTATAATTTCCTCCTAGTTTCATCCTGTAACTTGAATTTAAACCAAAGTTCTTTATAAAAAACTACGATTCACCAATGACTTCGGTTTTAACATTTTTTTGGGATAGGAAATAAATATAAATTATATAGTCTTGAAGAGAGATTCATTACGAGCAAAACGAAATTTTGTTGGTCCCCGATCAGACTAATACTAACGAAGCTATTAAAAGAATAGTGAAACGGAAGATTTAAAAGTTCAAAGATTTTGAACAAAAGTCAAAGAAAAAGTGCCTTCCCTTCCAAATTGAGGTGGGATATGTAATCCACAAACTCACAGTCGGATTGTGAAGGTTTCGACAGATTTAGAAAAAAAAGTTGCTTTTACAAAGCTGTTCCCAAAATTAGGAAAAATTCAGTTTCTTTTACTCCAATATTGAATTAAAATTACTACATCAACATAAATACGTAAGTGGGAATGAGACGCAAGGCTCGTCGCAACGTAAAGAAGCGAGATAGGTATTAGAAAAAGTTATGGTGGGAGATTGGGTTGCTATAGATATAATGTGCCGTGATTTTTTACATGTCTTCACTTTTAATTCTATATCTCTGTTATGAAATCATAAAAAGTTATAATTCTTGCACCAAAAAACTCTACATAGATGAGGCTAACTTTTTAAAAGAATAAAATTTTTTGATAAGATGTCACGATTTCGAGTAAAGGCAGTGCAAACGTAAAAAATTCTGACATTTAATAAAATTTTCAATTATAAAAACGGAGAAATCGACGTTTTAAACTATTTCTTCCCATAAGCGTCTGTGTAATTTGAATTTTTTGAAAATTCATAAAAAATCAACTTTTACAAAAACGAACTCCATTTTTGTGCCAAAATAAAGTTCAGGTGTATTTCTACCTGTCAGCTACATAACTCTATTTTTGACCATAGTGCCCTTCTGCACAGGACAAAAATGGACAGCTTTTGGATTTTGAAATACAAAAATACATTCTTTAATTCTGTTTAGGTTTCAGGTTGTAACCCCAAGCCCCTCACTAAAGTCATAATTGAGAAGCAAATTCTCCCCACTATTAGAACCTTGGTAATTTATTATTATGAACTGATAATATTGTTGACCAATTAAATAGTGCAGACTTTTTCTAACTTAGTGTCATGGTTACAAAATTGAATTTTCGCAGAGGTATTGAGTATTGAACCCCCTTAATATTATTTTTGAAAACATAGTTCTTTTAAATTTCATTTTGTGAGAAAACCATTGCTCGAATAGAAAATTTTTATAGAACATATTGTTTGTAAAACTCATTTTCTAACCAACAGCCTCTTCCTATGATTGTCCATTGCTGAGTTATGGCGTTTTCTTTGAAAAATGCAAGATGATGGCCGTTTATTCAAAATTTAAGAGGGTTCCTCAAGGAGGATTTCTTGGGATTTTTCTGGGGAAATACAGGGGGACCTATAGAAGGTATTTCAGAAGAAATTAGCTTTCTAATAATTATTTCCGTCTCGAGATAAATTAAAGTCGAAAATGCCTATACTATAATAGCATTTTAGCAATTGTTTCTGTTTTTTGAGTTCCAGTTGCAACATTTAGGGTTCAGTTTTGAAAGTAAGGTGTAAAAATTACAGACTTAACCTAACTTTGACCGATTCTTACATTATACCTAACATGTAACCTAATTATACAACAGTATGGTGACGAAAATTTTGGAACATCCAAAATATGATACAACAGATATAATTATACAACAGATAATTTAGATAAAGTTTAATTATTGTAATACATTTCAAGGGCTATTTTAATAAACTAATTAATGAAAAGCTAATACGTATATTTAACAGAACATCTAAACTTTGTAGCGGAAAATTGTATTTTCAACCTTCTTCTTCTTCTTCTCCTTCTCCTTCTTCTTCTCCTTCTTCTTCTCCGTCTTCATCTTTATCACGTTTCAGAAGGAAGAAGATTAATATTGCTAATAAAACTAGCAAAACTGCAGCAGTTATGGCGACAATCATCCACCACTCAAGTCCACATCGGCGTTTCTTTGTCTTGTCTATCCACTGTGAATGAAATACTACGCCAGTAAACAATTCACGACCAAGATTGCCTGAAACTGAAGTTGCAACTCCTACAAGTTGCTCACCAGGGCAAATTAGACCGTTACCACGGTCGGCCTAAAAGGTTTAAGTTGTAAGATTGAAAAATTATCAGTTTTATATTTTTATCTTACAGCAGTATTACCCTGTAGCCTATCCATAACGCCAGCACAAAACATCCCTGGTTTAACTCCAGATTTAAATGTATCTAAACAATCTCTCTGATAACACTGGTCAGCCCAATACCACCGTAAGTCTTCGTTAGGTGTTTCCTGAAAAAATCATTGCTTGGTTTTGGAATCGGCTATTACACAACCGTATTCATCAACTTTTAAAAAATTAGGTTAAATCAATTATTGATTATAGAAAATACAGACTAAGACCCGCTGCACCTGCCTGTTGAATTCTACTTCAATAAATCAATAGACCGTGGGCCCTTAACAGAAAAAACGGGATGATCGTATTCAGGGTGAGCTCTTGGGGATAAGCTATTTAATACTCACCGAACACGAAAATCTGGTTGGCTTCTGTGGACACTGGCTTAAGCGCTCACAGTCCTTCAATGAAATTGTTAAAAATATTCGGTAAAAAAGTTTACAGTATTCGGGTTGCCACTTTGCCATTCTTTCATTTAGATAATATTAATCGACCAAAAAATTTGGCATCCCTCCATAGTGGCTTACTCAGCGTTGAAATTGGGCCGAAGTCAACATTTTCAGACCATACAGCTCCCAAACAGTATTCGGGCTGCCTTTTGGCAAATCAACACTATTTTTGATCTAACAATTAAGAATTTGCATTTGCCATCCCTCTCAGATGGCTTACCCGCTCTCCTCACTAATTAAAAATTGTGTGTGAAGAGTTGATAAAATACCTGACAGTATTTGAGCTAAAATTTTAATAGTAACTCACTGGTAGTGTACAAGATCAAAAAATGTCATTGGCATCCAAATTGCGTGGATTTAAGGGGAGGTAGGAGGATTTTAAATTGTACGCGCAGATGGTAAATATAATATGATAGTATTCAGATATTCAGATAGCCACTTCGTGTAATTGTTAGTTACACATAATTTAGGTTGTATAGATAAGATACATCGTTTCCAGTGGCTTTAACTGCGTTAAGAGGTCAATAACAAGAAGTTAATAACAGAACAATCACTTTAAGTTTCATTCTTGAAAATCCACATTATGCAGATACAAATTTGGAATTAGTTAGGATTAAGGGTGTAGATAAACCTTGTGAAAAAGGTACCACCGCCAGTTGTGTGCATCGTGGAGTAAATGTGCCCTTAACCTTTGAAGAAACCAGCTCGATAAGAAATAAAAATATCGAAATTGTGTTCCCTTGATTCCCTCCATTTGATAGAACATGAAATTCTGAGTAATTTATGGTTATATGAAATTTACGGTAGAAACAATATTTTTTCTGAAAAATGTAATGAAAGAAAATTAAAGATAGGTCGCTGGAAATTAGGGAATTTGAAATAACAAAGGTAGAGGTAGCTTTCCCAGTATCTAGCCAGGATGTAGCTATTTAACTATCAACAGAGCAAATGATGTCCATAAAAATCCACCGTAGAGGATATTTTGTCTTCTGTTTTGACAAAACACTCTCTCTCGACTCGACTCGACTGTGGTTTAACCACAGTATAATAATATGCTACGCATACAATAGTGACGACGTGCAAAAATTGTGTGGCTAATATTGTTTTGCGCATGCGTGAATTTGTACTATCCGTTAAATGGCGGGTTATTGTTGAATACAGTGCACATTCAATATAGTCACCTGTGATAAAAGAAACCAGGCAACTATTTTTTATAAATTTTATGTCAGCATGAACGAGCATAAATGACAAATCGAATGTGCACGTTATTATTATATTTTTTATAAATTAAATATTTTTTATTTCCATCAAAAACCTAAACGGAAGGCACCTTGTACTAATGAAACATGATTTCAATACATTTAGATACTTATTTATGCTACCCTTTACAAATAGATATAAAAATAACAGTGACAACTGACAGAACCTATAAAAATAATTTTGAATTTACGCGCGCTTATATACTTCATACTATCCGATTCCATGGCCATCCATGGCGGATGGTGTTCAAGGATGGGGTTGTCACTACTGTATGCGAAGCAAATAAGTATACTGTGGTTTAAGACCAACACCAGTTTTCATTATATGAACTAACTTTTACAATTTAATTGAATTTATGGAGCTAGGTGGCGCAAATGATATCATTTGTCTATTTATTTTTATAAAAACGTTTATTCTCCTAGACGAAAATGAAGGTCAACTCAAGTTAAAAATAGAATCGGAATATAACCGAAACCACTCGACGTCGACAATTATTTCGTTTGAATTTATGATTTCCAAGCTCCTTTAGTTTATTTTTATTTAGTAACGTTTTAGTAAGTTTAGATATTTTACATTTTCTGAAAATTTTATTCAAATAACCAAGAATGACATATTTGTGCTTCTAATTATTTGTTTACAAGTTATTAAAAAGTGTTGTATTAATTAGGTAAGTAGCATTTCGGTTGATTAATAATAAATTGTTAAAAGTTGCATTCTTTTTAAGGCAGAAACTCGAAAGGATTTTGAAAAAATTGAAAAGTAACATGGATATGGGATACATGCCTTTCAAACGTATTGTGTAAAGGATTTGAGTTAAACAACATTTTTCGTAATTGTAAACGATGCTTTACAAAAAAACACTGAGATGACTAAAATTACTGTGTTCTGTTTGGTTCCTTACGGAACAGAGCGATCAAATGCAGATTTCTGTCAGAATTGAGTCGAGCTTTGAGGGTTAAGTTTATTAACCGACAGTGATCGTACAAACGCTAACTTACAGCTCGATTTTATGTTAACTGAATTCAAAGGCGACAAAACTGCGAACAGATTTCACAATAAACAAACAGATTGGAATCGTATCGAGCAAAAAGAGGTAAAAGATGTAATGTACATTACCAAATGTAGTATTTGATTGCATCTGTCAAAACCTACATACTTCGTCATATCAGTTCTGTTATATAATGAGTTCATTGTAAGTGAACGTTAAGGTATGATTTCGCTGCGACGTCCAGCGGTCGCGGCCAGACGCGACGGCCAGCAGTCGAGCACTGCTACAATGCATTTTAAATGTAAGTGATTTCGTTAACGCGTCTCGTCTTGGCGGCTCGAAATGCATTGTAGCAGTGCTCGACTGCTGGCCGTCGCGTCTGGCCGCGACCGCTGGACGTCGCAGCGAAATCATACCTTTATGGTGCATTTAAAATATAGCGAACACCAGTGAACGAACGAATTCGTTTGGTCATGTTTAATGTATTTGAACAGCAAACGAAAGAGTTGCTTATGTTTCAACGGGTGTTGGTAAATGGACAAATCATCAAAGAAAGTTTGTGCGCAATTTGAATAGTGTACATAATAGCGAACGTGCAAACGTACCTATTTAATATGAATTATCTGAATTTGACATGATGTTCAATTTTTACGTAACACGAGTAAATGCCTATGTTCGTTCACGCATTATTATTAAATATACTTATTGAAATATTTGTTTTCGCTTTTATTACTACTTTACCTAAATAAACCTTTTATCTCATTTTGGTATGAAGTCTAATTTTTACGTAAGTAACGAGTTTTCTAGTTTTTTTATGCTATAAAAATATGTTAGCAGGTAGACCAAATCTTTCTTATTACGCAGGTATGTCTAATTTATTAATCTGACTTGCCAAATTTATATGGTCCTAAATATACGAATAGGTTATAAAAAGATACAAAGATCAAGTGGCGCTACCTAGTGTTTCTGACGATGTACTGCCTGCTCTTAACACTATTTTTCTAAGTACATTTTTTTTGCACTAATCTTTAACTTTTCATAATCTACGGTGGATATCAATATCTACATGCATTTCAAAATTACCCTGTATTTTAATGAATTACATACCACACCTAGGGCCGTGCTCCCCCAGCCAGCATTATAACATTCCCATCGGTCTGGTGTTCCAGGTGCTAAAAGCGATTTCACACTATATACTCTGCTAGTGAACTGCCAAGAAGGTTTTACCTAAGCAGTCAATAATTGTTAATGTGACCTCATATTAAATAATAATTTTCACGTACTCTCATGAGAGCTATGTCATTAACCAAAGTTTTTTTATCGAACTTTTCATGAATAAATATACATTTTATTTTTCTTTCTTGATGGGATGTTGATTTGGTATGAAGTTTCAAATCGCCAGCAACAGCTACTATACTTCGAGCTGAAATTTTATCTGTAAACCAGCTCTTCTTCTTCTTGAAACAACACTGAGCTGATGTAATAATGTGCATTTCGTTTAAAATTGTTGCTCCGCAATAATGGACATCTTTTATTCTTAAAGACACCTATAATAATATAATGTTTTACAAGGGGTGAGGTGAAGTGTGTAGTATTATTTTTTCCCTTACGAATAAAACAACCCAATATTAAAAAATAGTTATGTTTTATAAGAAGACAAAGTGACATTTTGTGTGACAAGACTGTGTTTGGCTGAAGAGCGAGCGAGTCCGGCAATACAGGCGAGTCACACAAAACTACTTTGACTCCGTATAAAAAATTTTATTTTTTCTGCAAACATAAAGCGTAAAACTGAAAATTCTGATTTTTGAAAGAGCACCATCTCTTGTCAATTATTTTGTAATAATTGTAATTTGGAAAAAAGGCTAATTATTAAACGCAACGAACTAATTACACAAGGCGACAAATTTAGAATTGAAAATTTTTTTATGGATTAAACTGTACTTAATCGAAAGGGTATGCATATTGAAGCTCAAAAATAAAAAAATAAAAATTTTTTTACGAGTTGTTTTTGAGATAATCCACAACTTGTGATTTTTTTACCATTTTTTACCATTTGTTTTTCTCAAAAACTACTAAAGGATGCTAAAAAATTCAAAGTTTATGTTAAAGAAAACATTTCAATCTTTCCAAAAAATATTTTTGAATTTTTGAAAAAAGTTCCAAAAGTTCAAAAAAAAAGTTCTAAAATTTTATTTTTAATTTTTTTAGAACTTTTTGAACTTTTTTTTTGTTTTTTTACTTTACCTGAAAAGAGCAATTTTTTTTACACAAAATAGTTAAAAATTAGGAAAATCCTACGAGTCAATAAAATATGAAGCTTAAGATTAAAAACAAAAGAAAGATTTGTATACAGGGTGTCCGGCATAAACCTCCGTTCCTTGAAGTGGGTGATTTGTGAGCTCAAAATAGAGTGATAAAAACGAATTTACCTTAGTCCAAAGTTGTTTGCCTACCAAGTTACAGCGCTTTGAAGTTCTTCAAAAAAAAATCGATAAATAAGCGTAACTTTGGAATTAAAAGTGATGGAACAACGAAATTTATGGAATATACTTTTCTTGATGAGAGGAAAAACTTGGTAATCAGTAAAAATCGATATGATTCTTCTGAGGTGGTTAGTTGCCCCTCCCTCGATGTTAACGCACCCTTAACTTTTTGTTTTTAACTTTTACTGATTACCAAGTTTTTCCTCTCATCAAGAAAAGCATATTCCATAAATTTCGTTGTTCCATCACTTTTAATTCCAAAGTTACGCTTATTTATCGATTTTTTTTTTTCACCGTTACCTATTGTGACACAAAGGAGACTTTTTTTGACGTTTGCCGAAAAATAACTATTCTATTGACCGTCGTCTGCGTTGATCTGTCGTAGTTTACACTACTATAAAGTCACACCAATCACTCAAAATCGTGCAATGACATATGCTGTAAAAATAAGGTAGATGGCTCCACTACAGGGAACATAGGAATTTATTTTACCGATAGTCAATTAGACATTTTGTTGTGACTGGTGCAAATTTGTTACACTCTCAAACTGTCGTTACGACACCAACTATCTTTCGGTCCTTGGGACAGATAATTATGCATGCAAACTCAGGGAGGAGGGGTGGTTCAAACTCTAAACCCAAAGGACTCGAACTAACAATCATAAAAGTAACCTGAAATATGGTCAAAAATCGGTAAAAAGGGCGCCAACGAAGAAGACAACGCCTGACTTAAAACTAACATGCACAATTAAAATTTGTAATTAAAAATTCAAATTTAAAGGTTTGTTTACTTAAAACAAAAATGATCAAATTATTAATTTCTATTGAAATTTCTTACTTTGGGCCGGACCTCTAAAAACTAAGACGATACCAGTGAACAAATAAAATGAACTGTGAATGAACTTCAAAATACAAACAGCTCACTGGGATTATCCCGTTTTAAAAATTAAAATTTAGGACAATTACATAAAATTTAAACAAACTATTAATTATTACTTTAACATTTAAAAAAACACTGTTAATTCAATAAAATTTAGAGTTTCAAAAATGATTATTAACCTTTCAGTACTAACAGTCGGTCTCACAGACCGACGAGTTTTATTTTTATTTATATCTTTGAAATACGAACTGCTACGGTTGGGAGGTTATCAGTACCTTTAAAGTAAATGCTCTCACACATTTTTTTGAAGTTTGCAAGCATAAGTTTGTAATGGTTCAATTATAATAATTGAATTCGTTCTGAGAGACCGACGTTAGTACAACAGTCACTAAAAATTTTCAATATTTTGAAACAATTTTTTTCAAGATTTTTAAAATTTAAACTTGGTAATCAGTAAAAATCGATATGATTCTTCTGAGGTGGTTAGTTGCCCCTCCCTCGATGTTAACGCACCCTTAACTTTTTGTTTTTAACTTTTACTGATTACCAAGTTTTTCCTCTCATCAAGAAAAGCATATTCCATAAATTTCGTTGTTCCATCACTTTTAATTCCAAAGTTACGCTTATTTATCGATTTTTTTTTTGAAGAACTTCAAAGCGCTGTAACTTGGTAGGCAAACAACTTTGGACTAAGGTAAATTCGGTTTTTTCACTCTATTTTGAGCTCACAAATCACCCACTTCAAGGAACGGAGGTTTATGCCGGACACCCTGTATACAAATCTTTCTTTTGTTTTTAATCTTAAGCTTCATATTTTATTGACTCGTAGGATTTTCCTAATTTTTAACTATTTTGTGTAAAAAAAATTGCTCTTTTCAGGTAAAGTAAAAAAACAAAAAAAAAGTTCAAAAAGTTCTAAAAAAATTAAAAATAAAATTTTAGAACTTTTTTTTTGAACTTTTGGAACTTTTTTCAAAAATTCAAAAATATTTTTTGGAAAGATTGAAATGTTTTCTTTAACATAAACTTTGAATTTTTTAGCATCCTTTAGTAGTTTTTGAGAAAAACAAATGGTAAAAAATGGTAAAAAAAATCACAAATTGTGGATTATCTCAAAAACAACTCGTAAAAAAATTTTTATTTTTTTATTTTTGAGCTTCAATATGCATACCCTTTCGATTAAGTACAGTTTAATCCATAAAAAAATAGCAGTGTCGCCTTGTGTTATAGGAAAATTTAAAAAACATTAAGTTTTATACATTACAAATGCTTAGAAAACATTTTTTACTTTATAAAAATAGAAATTAAGTTGGGCTAAGATTTTACTTTGTCTGTCTAGACAGAAAAAAGTACTTTCCTGCCTCGGCGGGAATGTTAAACTTCACCGTTACCTATTGTGACACAAAGGAGACTTTTTTTGACGTTTGCCGAAAAATAACTATTCTATTGACCGTCGTCTGCGTTGATCTGTCGTAGTTTACACTACTATAAAGTCACACCAATCACTCAAAATCGTGCAATGACATATGCTGTAAAAATAAGGTAGATGGCTCCACTACAGGGAACATAGGAATTTATTTTACCGATAGTCAATTAGACATTTTGTTGTGACTGGTGCAAATTTGTTACACTCTCAAACTGTCGTTACGACACCAACTATCTTTCGGTCCTTGGGACAGATAATTATGCATGCAAACTCAGGGAGGAGGGGTGGTTCAAACTCTAAACCCAAAGGACTCGAACTAACAATCATAAAAGTAACCTGAAATATGGTCAAAAATCGGTAAAAAGGGCGCCAACGAAGAAGACAACGCCTGACTTAAAACTAACATGCACAATTAAAATTTGTAATTAAAAATTCAAATTTAAAGGTTTGTTTACTTAAAACAAAAATGATCAAATTATTAATTTCTATTGAAATTTCTTACTTTGGGCCGGACCTCTAAAAACTAAGACGATACCAGTGAACAAATAAAATGAACTGTGAATGAACTTCAAAATACAAACAGCTCACTGGGATTATCCCGTTTTAAAAATTAAAATTTAGGACAATTACATAAAATTTAAACAAACTATTAATTATTACTTTAACATTTAAAAAAACACTGTTAATTCAATAAAATTTAGAGTTTCAAAAATGATTATTAACCTTTCAGTACTAACAGTCGGTCTCACAGACCGACGAGTTTTATTTTTATTTATATCTTTGAAATACGAACTGCTACGGTTGGGAGGTTATCAGTACCTTTAAAGTAAATGCTCTCACACATTTTTTTGAAGTTTGCAAGCATAAGTTTGTAATGGTTCAATTATAATAATTGAATTCGTTCTGAGAGACCGACGTTAGTACAACAGTCACTAAAAATTTTCAATATTTTGAAACAATTTTTTTCAAGATTTTTAAAATTTTTTAGTTAAAAATTATTTTTTTCCGCTTGTCTTGAATAGAAATAGGATAACAAAAAGAACAGAAGAGATTTTTGCATTTACTTCAATTAATAAGTAGCTCTTTTTGGTGCATGTGGTAACATGCTCTACATGTTCTAACATGTAAAATGTAAAATGTTCCTAGGTTTGTTTATAATATTACTAGTTATTAAAAATTTTTGTTTAATTCGTTTGAAATCGCTTATTTAATTTATGCATCTTTTTATTTTTGTTTATTTTTATAAAAGCGAATTTTGGTTATTAAAATGAATTTTTTTTGCTAAAATTATAATTAGTATCCAGAAAAACTACTAAATATTTGAAATAATTTCTATTTGCAATAAAAAAGTTGTAAAAAATACGTTAAAAAAAATTAAAACTAAGCGCGGTCTGTGAGACCGACGTTAGTATGGATGTTATAAAAAAACTTTTTTATTATATATTTTTTTATATATGCTGGCACGTTAGTACTGGAAGGTTAAATGAACACTAACTTTGATGTTCAATGCAAAATTGGCGTTTTAACACCACAAGATACAATTAAAATTTGCACAATTTGACTTACAATTTGGTGCTGATGTTGTTGCCAAAAAGAACGTAGATTTTCATAAAGATGTAATGTAATAATTTGAGTGGTGGTCGTTGGTTATAGCAGCGAGCGACAGCTGGAAAGCGATCAACGAGGTGATGCCCACAACGAAGACGCAAAATCCACGACGGGATAAAGATGTTCAGAAGAGAGTTACAAGATTATTTCACAAAACTTAACACGATGATTATTATTGTTGAACATTTAAATTCCTCTTTATGAGTAATAGTAGTTGTGGCCGCCGCCGTCAGATGGCGCCACGGGTGTGAAACTTTGCTAAGGCAGTTTTCTGTACCGGCATTTGGTGGGAAACTTTGCTAATTTGACAGCTGCCATTTTGGTGAGGGACTTTGCTAATTTGACAGCTGCTATTTTTGACAGATGGCGCCACTAGTGCTCGATTGACGTTGTGTGTAGTCGGCCATCGTGGATTGTGATCATTAAAAATGAAATCGACATTTCCGTAATGAACTCTTAGCATATGCTAATTAGCCGTCTCTCTCTCGCACAAAGACATTTCCGTAATGAACTCTTAGCATATGCTAATGAGCCGTCTCTCTCTCGCACAAAGACATTTCCGTAATGAACTCTTAGCATATGCTAATGAGCCATCTCTCTCTCGCACAAAGACATTTCCTTAATGAACACATAGCATATGCTAATGAGCCATCTCTCTCTCGCACAAAGACATTTCCGTAATTAACTCTTAGCATATGCTAATTAGCCGTCTCTCTCGCACAAAGACATGTCCGTAATGAACACATAGCATATGCTAATTAGCCGTCTCTCTCAGATGGTTTTTCGGTGCCTTTGCTAATTAGAAAGAATGTATGTAGGGTTGGTGGGAACTGTCTTGGCCTCGGCTTGTTGGTCCCCAAAGAAAAGAAACAAATCTTCAAAAAATTCTCACGCAAAATACCCTAGCTCTCAGGTAAAAATTAATTAACCCAAAGCAATCACACACGGGCCCGTTTAACGCGTTATGTTTTCGATGTTTGGTGGTCGAAGTGGTCATCGAGACAGGTGTTTGGTGTCGTCAACAAGTCTATCGTACGTGAGAACGTCTCAAAAGACACCTACTCACGATCTTTATCAGCAAGGGACAAACAATTTATGCGTAATAAAAATCAAAGAAGATAAAGAAATGCGTGAGAACGGGGTTGCAGGTGTATTTTGAACAGGTTTCAACAGGATCGTGAAATACTCCCGCGATCATCATCTTAAACTTAAGGGATGCGAGTGGGGGTTCAAAACGTAGTTTAATTAGCCAATGAGAATCACACTAGGAGGGAGGAATAACGATGATTGGAGAAGCTCCAAGAACAAAGGTGGTGGGATACAGAAATGAAGGACATTTATAAGGGGTTACTCGATGGCTCAAAGGCATCAGTAATCTCGATTCGATTGATAGAATTTCATCAGCAGTTCTCATCTCCAGATTTCGCTCGAAAACATATGTAAGTATATCCACTGTCGAGTGAATTCATTTCTAACAAAGTGTTTGTTTTGTGTAATGGATAGAAAATGGACGTCAATGCATTGAACTCGGCTACTTTCACCCAGAAGCCTATCAGAAAGCTCCAGGACTTGCCACTTGGAGAGGTGTTCGATATTCAAGACCTACGCATCGTCTCCACCAGATACGCTCGAGTACCTCTCCTGGATTGCGGCGAATTTGTAGTCTTCCTGAGCTCCAAATATACAGACGCCTACGAAAAGCAGCTGCCCAACTTTCAACCGGGAACCAATAAACTCATGTTTACCGGATTACAGCAGAGCACCTCGTCGACATCAAAACCAGTGGCCACATTTAAAATATTATAAAAAAAAAACAAATTGTTCAATTTACTTTAATGTATTTCCTATATACATATATAATTAAATAAAATATGGTAATTTAAAATGTCTCTGTGTATGATTGTGTTTAAAGGAACGACCCTGTTTGGTTACCTGCGTCAACAAAACAGGTGTTTGTGTGTGGGTTCAAAGCTTGTATTTCAACATAAAGAAAGAACGCAAGCTTACAAGTTCGCTTTACCTTAATGTGATTCAAAAGCTACATACTTTCAAATTTGTCTGGTATTCACGAAAAATATTCGAAAACTAACGTTAGTACAGTCAGCCACACAATTATTGACCACCCTGGCTGTACGTTAGAGTGGTTTTTTAGCCAACAACGACAAGATGACAGAAGGGGAAGTTGTTGATGTACTTCTTGTTGGCAAAATAAAGCTACCCCTCAATTTAAGTAGCGGGTGTTATGATGGTTTCACATACAATTCGTGCTAAACGTGTAGCTTGGGTGGCCATTAACTGTGAGGCTGACTGTACATTGTCACTCTTTTCCGTATTGTGGGGCAATAAATTCCAAACAAATGGGTTTTTATTCATACGACGACAGGTGCCAAACAAAACCAAAATACTTTCAAATAAGTCGTCTACTAGTATTCACGAATAAAAATATTCGAAAGATAACGGTGCTTATTGTGCAAACAAAACACAAAAGGGTCGTTCAAGGTGCTAGACAGTCGGGAGCCTCCTAGACCTACCACACAGACTTCAAGGGATAGCCTCGTGTCTAGACGTAAAGCAAGTGTATACGAGGATTTCCCTGGACGAAAACAAAGATGGCCAAGTTAAATTCAGGTGGAATTTCGTACCTGTGATGGAAGTTCTTTTGCTCTCTTAGGCAAACACCCCAAATTTCAATGATGGTTAGAAACTGTGTTTTGGTAAAGAATTATTATATACGAGAAAAACAAATCAAAGTATTTATGCAAGGCGTTTAATGTTTGAAATAAAGTTTGTACAATTAACATATATATATACCAATTATGAGATTACAAAAATTTACATACATCGTAAAAAATTAGATTAAATTAAGTCGAGCGCCGGTGTTTGTTTTGGTTTTTTGAACCCAAAGGGCACCGAGCCGAAATTTTCAAATTTTCGTTTTGTCGAGTTTGCTCTAAAAACTTTTTCTTCATGTGTGGTTATGACGTTATGTGTTGCTGTTCTACGAATCGAATTAAACGCAATTTTACGAGGCTCTTTATCTTCCTCAGACGTACCCGTAATCATGGATTTCAGTCGCGAAAAATTAACTTCCTTGCTTGTCTCGTGTGTTATGCAAATACCTTTTACCTTGCACACTTCGTAATACGTGTTGTTGATCGGTGAATGAGCCAGAAAAGCATAATTCTTCGGTCCTCCCGAGATAAATTCCACAATATGGCAATCTGGAGCAAAAGAGTCCAACTCATTCGTCATATCTCCAATACAAGACCCTAGGGGAGGGTCGAATTCGCCTGGCCGTGATATGTAAATCACAGAGTCTGTATCGTAGTACAACACACGTTCCTGCAACTTCTCGAGATAGGTATACAATGTTAATCTCGCCTGGGCTGTGGTGAACGCAGCCAGGGAGACGTTTACCGTCGAAAGGATATCGTAGCTCTCTTCGACATGCTGGAAGTTCACCACTAGCGTCTCATTGTTTACGGGTAACACGGAATTAATCACCAATGCAGGATCCGCCATCATGGTGAAGAATTCGTTTGGTTTGTTTACAATTTTGGTCTTGGCTTGGTTATCCTTTTGTCCAAGCTTTCCCCAGAACGAATTAAGAATAAGTTTAGCCAATGCCCTAAGGCCAGGGTTCTCCACAATATCTGCATATTCCAGTCGTATACCTTCCTGATTGAAAAAGTCCTCGATGTACTGGTTTTTCGCTTCTTCCGTGCTACAATTACTAGGCCAGCCCGATGCTTGCTGTTTGATTTTGAGAAATTTGTTCATCATCTCTGAGAACAAGCCCCCGGTCTTAGTAAAAGGGTTATATTGTTGAACGGCAAACTCCCAGATCTCGTGGACTTCCAATAAGGTGTAACCCTTCTCGATGGCTTTGCGTACTTCGTCCACAACCCATGTACCCGTCATTTTTCGCTCATCCACGTCGTGCTCGCACTCGCCTGATGATTGGTTCACCGAGCATGTGTTACACAACGAAAACATTAATTTGTTGTTTATTTTCGCCGGTAGTACGGGATGGTACAGGTTTTGCGGAGGGAGAATTGTGCACTTGATTATTCCGTTGAGATCTGCCGAGATGCTTTGTGGACATTCGCTGCCTACATGTATCTTGGGGTGTCCTATGGGAAATTTTCCGGTCTTGCAGATGAAGGGATAGAGACTGCAAATGTCTATATAGTGAATTTTCTCGCCTGGTTGTGCTTTGTAATATGTCTTGGTATTTCCCGTTCGACCACCATAGAATGCATCACGAGGATTTAAAGGTGAATTTTGGAGAAGTGGACAGGTGCTGACATAAAGCTCAATCTCAGGGTTGGCACGCATCTCTCCACGAAAGTGACATTCCCATTTCTCGACAATTTCGAATCCTAGACTCTTTAGTCTTTGAGTTTTTAATACGGTAGATTCGTAGCGTAGATTTAAGGTCTGAGTCGGATCCTCACTTAATGGCTTGTCACGATTGTGTTTTAAGCATTCTGGGTGGCCATGCCAGTAGCAGCCTTGGAATTCGAAAATTTGATTGGTTTCTGCGCAATAGCCGTCCACTTTTAGGCCTCCTAACCTCGTCTCCTTTTGTTTCAACGAGTGACAAATATTAATTCCGCGCGTTTTTTCTTCCCACAGCAACCACGTAGAGGCTATTTTCGATTGAACGTCGCGCTTTCGATATCCTCCTCGAGGAATGATGCCTATGGTTTCCGGCTTTAGAAAATTACGTCTAAACACCTTATTACAAGCCGAAGCTATAGTGGTGGCTTCACTGAAAGGACACACATTACCAGCCTCTAGAAGTTGCTCTCGAAATTTTAAACACGCTTTCCTAAGGATATCGACATCCGATGTACAATATTCTACGAGATCCTTCTGCATGTTAAACTTGTATGTAAATTTATTAGTCTCATACCACGCCAGAAACTTTGTACGTTCGTCATCTTTCATCGTGTCCGGGCTGTAGTATTTTATGTCCGGTAGCGATCCCACATAACGCGCATTTTCGAGGGTATTAAACAGATGTGGAAAATAACCCTTTTTAAAGGTGTCTGGTAGTCCAAAAGCCATGGGAAGTTTCGATAAAGCCATGGGAAAATAATTCAGCGAATCCAGGAATGTAATATTGCCCAGGCGCATCGAGATAATCTTAGTACCACGCATAATTAGGTCAGGCGTTAGATCTGTTCTCGTGAGTATGTAGTTGAGTACAAACTGGTGATCGAAAGCCTGCCCGTTGTGAGCCAAGACGATAACGGTTTTAAACTTTTTCCTAGAGTCAAGCAGACGATCGACAAAGTTTGGAATCACACGATCTTGCAGCACATGGGTTTTAACGCCACAAGAGCTACACACGTTCGAGGCCTCATCTCCTCCTTCGTCATCTTCGTGAATGCAAGTCGAGCAGCGCTTTTGCATTACGCACAAATTGGGCTCGTGCTCGACGGTGTGCTCGTCGATTATTTTCTCCTGTCTAGTTTCGAGATCATAAAAGACGAATAGGAGCTTGTCTGTTTGAGGCTTGCCCAAATCCGGCCGCATATAACACAAATGATCGCTTAGTGCATGCTTTTGGCAGACTTTGCAGTAAACCTCACCGCATTTGTGTACCCTATCGTTTTTTATTGTCTTTAAACAGCTATTGCAACACACAATTTTACTACATACGCTCGATGTCCTTGTGGTAGATTGTTTGTGGTTATCGAAGCATGTTTGGTTTTTGAACCATCTATTACATTCGCTGCATCTGATCTTGACGCCGTTGGATACACACACCGGGCTTTTCTGGCATGCAAAACAACTGCCTCCGCATCTGTGCTCGTTTTTGTGATCGTAGGACGCGTGACACCGTTCGCAATAATAACCGCAACAAAACGCCGCAGTTAATGACGTAATTACATTGTAATGACCTTTGTGAAAGAGCAGATTCAACGTGATCTTGTTGTCGACGGTTCCGGTGCCCTCGTATATCACGTCTCTACCCTTGCTCCCGTATTGGTACACGCAAATCTTGTATCGAGCCTCGAGATGACGTTGGAATTGTTGTAATTGAGGAAGCCCTGCACCTTCTGCCGGTATTACTATGCCCGACTCCGCTAGTAGCTCGTTGACACGTCGAGTTTGTATTTTTCCAATGTTTCTTCGAATTTTGATGTACTCGGGATCGTTTGTCTGCTTGGCCATAGCGACAACAAGTGCTCGAGGTAGGCACAAATTGTCTTTATTTTCGATAGTAACGATGCCCTGGCGTTTTGCGCTCTCTTCTGTAAAGGTGTTGTATTTGTTTGCTCTTTGACCGGACCCCACCGGCGTCTGCACGATCGTAACGCCCAAACAAAACGTATCCGTAATTGAGCCCGACGCATTGGATTGAAATATACCATTCAAAACTGCCCAGACATCGTCCACGGAAACATCGCTAGCCTGAGTGAAACGCATCCACCCTTCGCCTTTGTTAAAGTTGTTACATGCAAATGTAAAACCGATTTGATCGGTTGGTTCTACATCCGCGGTTACATATTGTACGATATCGCCGACAGCCTTACGAATCCACGCGATAGCGTCTGCTTTCTGGGGCACCGGGTCAATTTTGAATTCCAACGTTCTCCCGCGTAAATGAAATCGCTTCACAAACTTTTGACTCTGTTTGATAATGGTAAAATTCGACATGTTGATAGGGGTGATCTCGCTCTCTCAACTTGGTCGGTATACAAAGCTGATGTGTCTCTATATTTCATACAACAAAAATATTGCCATATTAGTCCCTTTGTACTTTAACGTAAATTTAATGTAAAACTTACCCAAGATTAAAAGTGGCAATGTTTGACTCTCAACTTCTTAAACACACGACGACAATGATGATGATGATGATTGAAACGTCTCTACTTGACAAGCCTGTTTGGTGTTGTTGTTGATTACTCGAATATCTATGTAGACGAAAACTCCATTAGAGCATAACACCTTTTTGCAAACACCATATTCAAATCTCTTACCCTAATTTTCTCAAAGAAATTGATGCACTGCGATTAGATTCGATAACTACAACCTTTTTTCGCGGCGAAATGATATAAAATCGGTCAACACCTGCCTTTTATTCCTCCCTCCTAGTGTGATTCTCACTGGCTAATTAAAATACGTTTGACCCAACACCTGCTCACATCCCTTAAGTTTAAGATGATGATCGTGGGAGTATTTCACGATCCTGTTGAAACCTGTTCAAAATACACCTGCAGCCCCCATTTCTTTATCTTCTTTGATTTTTATTACGCATAAATTGTTTGTCCCTTGCTGATAAAGATCGTGAGTAGGTGTCTTTTGAGACGTTCTCACGTACGATAGACTTGTTGACGACACCAAACACCTGTCTCGATGACCACTTCGACCACCAAACATCGAAAACATAACGCGTTAAACGGGCCCGTGTGTGATTGCTTTGGGTTAATTAATTTTTACCTGAGAGCTAGGGTATTTTGCGTGAGAATTTTTTGAAGATTTGTTTCTTTTCTTTGGGGACCAACAAGCCGAGGCCAAGACAGTTCCCACCAACCCTACATACATTCTTTCTAATTAGCAAAGGCACCGAAAAACCATCTGAGAGAGACGGCTAATTAGCATATGCTATGTGTTCATTACGGACATGTCTTTGTGCGAGAGAGACGGCTAATTAGCATATGCTAAGAGTTAATTACGGAAATGTCTTTGTGCGAGAGAGAGATGGCTCATTAGCATATGCTATGTGTTCATTAAGGAAATGTCTTTGTGCGAGAGAGAGATGGCTCATTAGCATATGCTAAGAGTTCATTACGGAAATGTCTTTGTGCGAGAGAGAGACGGCTCATTAGCATATGCTAAGAGTTCATTACGGAAATGTCTTTGTGCGAGAGAGAGACGGCTAATTAGCATATGCTAAGAGTTCATTACGGAAATGTCGATTTCATTTTTAATGATCACAATCCACGATGGCCGACTACACACAACGTCAATCGAGCACTAGTGGCGCCATCTGTCAAAAATAGCAGCTGTCAAATTAGCAAAGTCCCTCACCAAAATGGCAGCTGTCAAATTAGCAAAGTTTCCCACCAAATGCCGGTACAGAAAACTGCCTTAGCAAAGTTTCACACCCGTGGCGCCATCTGACGGCGGCGGCCACAACTACTAGCCAAGTTTCAAACCATGTCGGTAACAGAACCCTTCCCCCACTTAGCCAAGTTTCCAACCATGTTGGTAAAGTAGATTCCTACCGCGCAGATTCCTACTGCGCATGCCCCGTCTCAATCGTCGGAATACCTACTCATATGCGGCAATTTACAATTAAATGTGATTTTAGTAATATAGTAAAATACATATTATTTCTAAATTTTCAATCATTTTTTAAAATTTTGGCCATCTAAGTCACTTTATTTGAAAACTAAAATTTTCATTTATTTGAATTTAAGCTGAAGTCTTGAAACAGGGTGTGACGTCACCGTTTAGGAGTTTTGTCATGCGCAGTGAGTATCTTAAGACGCCTGTCACTTCATCATTATGACTTTAAATCAGTTCAAACAGTTCAGGAGATTCAGAACTGTGATGCTCTCAGGTTTTTAGGTTTGCACATGGATAAAAATCTCAATTGGAGGGTACACTGTGGAAGTATTGTTTCAAAGCTGAATTCAATTAATTATCAGCTGAGGCATCTCAGAGCAGTACTCACAACTGGCCAGTTGATAAGTATATATTATGCACAAGCAGAATCGTATTTGCGCTATGGTGTTTGTTTTTGGGGTTGGTCTGTTATGTCTTGCGATGTCTTCATTGCACAAAAGCGTTTATTGAGAACAATTGTAGGGGTGCAAAGTACTCATTCATGTAGAGACCTGTTTAACAAGTTTAATATTTTAACATTGCCTGCACTATTCGTTTTTGAGATGTGCGTTTACGTATTTATAAACAAAAATAAATTTGTGCTTACGAGAAATGTGCATAATGTTAACACAAGGAATAAGAATAATTTTTATACTACACCGTCAAGATTGAAGGTTACTGATAGGTCTCCACACTGTTTGGGTCCTAGAATGTTTAATTCGCTTCCTCAAACGCTGAAAGACGCCAGTACTTTGATTGTCTTTATGGTGGGTTTCCATTGCGCGTCGACGTCACGCGTTTTTCTATATTGTCACCGCTCTAATGGAAACCATAATCGCGTCGTAATTCGAGCGTTTTGCAGTGAAATTTGGATAGTTCTTGACTACGACGGATGGTGCCGCTGCGTTTTGAAACAATTCAAATAAATGGCGGTATAAAATTTTGTCAGCCGACCAAGAAGTCATTATTAAATAAAAGCTTGCAACTCAATTTTGTACTGCATCTTGTGACATAATTTAATGAAAAATTGTTGACGCCTAGAAAGTGTGTTCTCATTTGTTTATTTATTGTTTTTTTCAAATAATTTTTTATTATTTCATATCATATTTACATTTAGCCAATGATGAAAAACATTGTAGTTTTGTAGTTGCTAAATATATAAATAATAAATAAATAATAAGAAATTATTAATAGCTTTTTATTAATAGTTTTGGAAAATTTAATTGAAAGGTGAAGAATGTAGTATTTCGTTTGAATACGGAATACGGCATTTTTTTTAAAATGTCCGTTTGTATTCGTTTGAAGTATTTCAATTTCACTCGTGCTTTCTCTCTTTAGTCAATATTCCCGCAAACATCCAATATTTAAAATCGACCAATAGAATTTTATATTCCGTTTCTGACAGTAGTCCATCTTCGTTTTTAATAGCGCCTTCTCTCTCTTTTCACAGCAAAAAGTTCAACACTGTCGAAGTTTGAAAAACACCGCTGTTACTTTCCCCCAAATAGCAAATGTCAAGGGAATTTATTTTTTTTTATCTTCAGCAATTTTTTTTTCAAAAAAATGTTTTTTAATTGCAATTTGGTTATAAAATTAAATACATTTTGATTGCTAAATATATAAATAATAAATAAATATTAAAAAAACACATAAATAAGAAATAATTAATATTTATTTAACACCCTTGAATGCTTCTGACAGTAGTCTATCTCACTTTAAAATCGTGCTTTCTCTCTCTACTCACAGCTAGAAAAATGTTCAACTTCTGCGGTGCTGCAATTATATTCCCGCAAAAAAAAAATATTTAAAATCGACCAATAGAATCATCGCCCAGCCATAACGCGTACCGCATAACGCGCAATGGAAACCCACCATTAAGCGTCAGTTGAAGGAATACTTAGTTGCTAAGTGTTTATACTCTGTGAATGAGTTTTTTGTGTAATTGTTGTATTTGTTTTCTCTATAAGTTTATTATTGTGAGACACTTTTGTAAAACCTGTAAATTGATGTAAACAATTTTTTTTGACTATTCCTACACGTACAATAGTCACAAGGAAAATAAAGTTTATTATTATTTATTATTAAATAAAATAAGGTTTAAGGTTATAATCTGTCAAAATTTTGTATTATTGTATTGTCACAATCTGACACAACCGCTAATTTACTTTTTATTTGCTATGCACAATCGTTGATCCAGTTGTATTTTGAATTTCAAAAACTACCACCACAGATAACTGAGATATATTCTACAATAGATGCGGGAGCTAGGGTGAGACGTAGGTTACCATCATCGGTAGGGGGTAGGTAGTTCTTACCACCATCACGGTATGGCGCTGGCAGCATCGAGATCCGCGTATTTAATACATAGGGATCAAGTAGGAATGTGATATAATGTAAAAATTGAAGTTTATTTTAAAATAATTTGTCAGTTGTGTGAATGTTTGAGTAGTAATCCCCAAAGCAGAAACCATGTATTGATATGGCATCTAAATTGAAAAGAACAGTTTAAAGTTTGAATAAAAAACGGTGTTCAAATCATGAAGTTAATAAGAGCGAATTTTAGTGCATGATAAATTAATGATGTGTTCGACGAGGAGTGTTAAAAGGAGTTACTATTTTCAAAACGGTTTAACTTGGTTACTACATTGGCATCGTAGAGAAATCGGATGAAAACCTAATTGAAGGCAAGTTTAAGTTGATACTTGGTTGATTGTGGAAACACCCAATTTAAAACAAAGTTGAGCAATGACCAATTTGTAGAAATGTAGTAAATAATGTTAAACCAAGTTGTTACGTTAATTTTTGTAGCAACTAGTTAATAAATATATTACAATAAAATGAACAGTTATTTTATTTTAATTTTCACAGGAAGTTCAAAAAATGAAGAGGTGGTCATAACACGATCACTTACGAAAAATAACGAGTTAAATTTAGCAAAAATTATTATTATTATTACAAGCACCCCAAGCACCAAATTTGTTGTCAGCGCCAACAACGATAGTGGTAAGAACTAAAACATGGTTACCATTTAGAGTGGGGACTCGGCCATCTATTTCTGAATTAAATCTATAATCTGTGACTACCACAGCGATCCTACTCGTGTGTAGTTTACATAGGAAATAGGAATTGCTAGAGCATTTAAACTTCGACTACGGAACATCTCTCACGATTGTGACGTAGTCGTTTAGTACAAGCGGCCATGATACTTAAAGCATTTTTCGCGGGCGTTTAATTAATTTGAAATTGTAACATCAAAAATAAATAGAAGGACTTTAATAAAAAAAATGGTTGCAATGCAGTTTATGGGGCCGCTTATAGCATATAACTTTTCTTATGTAAAACACATCGGAGAGGTCGTAAAAAATACTCAAAAAAATCTATTAGGCCCAGGAGAGTCAAAATTTCGACTTTAGTATTGCAATAGTACCCCAACTTGCCGCTAGATGGCACGACTTCAACGCTGTGATGTTTGCAGCAAACTTAACTCGCCAATCTCTCCTTAGATGGCAGCACGCGGTCAAAACAGCATTTATTTAAATACGTTTTATCCACGATCGTCCAATAATTTACTAGAATCCACCTTAGTTTTTGGGTGGGAATTTTGTTATAAATGGAAAATTGAAGCAGTCAGATATATTTATTTCAGTTTAATAGTGGCATTTGAAAGAAGATATTATGCTCTAACAATCGTCGGCTATAAAATTTAAATATAATTATCAATGACGCATACCTGACGTTTCTTAGCGCAACTCGAACTAAAAGCTAGTTTGGTTTTGAGTTATACGTTCATTACTCTATGATTTTTGACCAGTAATGTGTGTCATTACTCCATTACCGGGCGACACAGGGGATTGGAAAACTTTTATAGCTCCGTTATTTGTCAACGTATTAAAATGAAATTTGCTGTGAGTTATAGTCATATAAATTGCAATTTGTTTAACTACTTTTAAAAATTCTTCCACTTCCGATTTCGCCGGAAATGAGGTAAACTTTAGATTTTTAAATGCAACACCATATACAGGGTGTTCGCGAGAAGTGGGCCACTATTGCTATATCCGTTAATATTAATGATACGAGGTCGGTTAAATTGGTAAAGTAGTATAACTTTTTCCGCTGATTGCAATGGTCATCACAAAAAAAGAATTGAACATTTGGTTTTCAAGATATTCACAAAAATAGATGTTTTTTAAATGGAACGCCCTAAATATTTTTATATATTTGAAAAAGACACTGCATTTAGAGTATAAAATGTCATATGAGTTTTGTCTTAAAATGAAAAATAAAGTACCGATTTCGCATCTTCAGTATTGAACGGATAAAGCAATAGTGGCTCACTTGGCATGAGCGCCCGGTATTTTTGCTAATTCAGTGTCTACATTTTACCAGGGATATAAATTTGTATAAAAATACAGGGTGTTCATGCCAAGGGGTCACTATTGCTGTATCTGTTTAATGCTGAAGATACGAAATCGGTAATTTATTTTTCATTTTAGGACAAAACTCATATGACATTTTATACTCCAAATTCAGTGTTCTCTTCGAATACATAAAAATATTTAGGGCGTTCCATTTAAAAAAAAGTTATTTTTGTGAATATCTTGAAAACTAGATGTTCAATTATTTTTTTGTGTTGACCATCGCAATCAGCGGAAAAAGTTATACTACTTTACAAATTTAACCGACCTCGTATCTTATTAACGGATATAGCAATAGTGGCCCACTTCTCGCGAACACCCTGTATATTTTTACATTTTTGAATTCTACATTAAATTTTGAATACATCTCCATAAAAAATTAATTTTTTAAAATAAATAAAAAATTTTTTTTCAAAAAATACTCGCGTATTCAATGTATATTTGGTTTTATTTATATTATTTGTAGTCGTGGATAAAGTATAGTATCCTACTCGCGGGTAATGCTCATTACTCACTCTAATGATTACGACAATAATTCATGTCGCAAATTCATTCTTGTGAGTAATGAGCTTCATTACCCGCTCGTTGGATAATATACTATTAAAATTCCATTTATAATTTAAATTAAATTTTATTATTATTTTGCTAGTAGCGAGAATAAAATTAAGTACCTTGTATTTAGGTATTATGGGTAAAAAATTTAAAAAAAAGTCGAACTAAAAGCAAAGTCTAATACTTAAGGTTTAATTTCACACTGCGTTTTTTGAACTACAAGTTCAAAAATTTTGAAAAAAATATATGTTATGTAATACCTACTGTTAAACAACATATATAATTTTCATCAAACCCTAACCTGTGGTTTTTGGATAACAGCAAGAAAACGGTAAAAAAAGAGGTTTTTTGCAATTTATTTCCCAAGTAAAGGACAGAATTTCCTCAATTTATTTCTACAAAATATAACCGAGTTTCTAGCAATACTGTAATTTTTTGAAAATTTTTGAACTTGTGGTTTTCTTAATACGGCCGAAGAAGTTATAAAAATGCACACAATTTGATTATTCTTTAGAGTTTAATACAGATCAATGTAGAAAATGATGGACATTGGTCTATAGTAGCGCATTATGCACAAAAACTGGACCAATTATTTGAATTTTCGAAATAAAATTAAATTTACGAAAGAGAAATATTCAAATTTATAAGTATTTGACAGAGCTGTCATCAGCACCACATTAAAATACATATAAATTTTGCGGATGAAATGCACACTATGCATTACTATGCACACTTGAATTTAAACCTTAAATTGCCTGTTAAAAATTAACAGTAAATTAACGTATCCAGGTTAAATTTTGATGATACAGAATAACGATTTTAGTTTAGCGGGTGTTAAAATTTTTTACTTGTTTAGCCTAGTAAATTAAACATCAGAAACGATAGTGAAAAAGAAAAAATATCTGGCAGCGATTTTATTCCTGAAATACATTAGGGGTGACCTCCGGAGTATGTGATAAAAATGCACCACCCGCACCCTCCCGGCTTACCTCAGGGGGGAGGCAAACGTATGACTAATTCTAGTTTTTCCAAGTTTGCTCCAAAGTTAAGCTATATACGTCAAAATACCTTAGTTAAAAAATAATGTAGATGAAATTTTTAACAAGAAAGCTTTCTTTTAGGTTTTCTCCAAATATGATAGCAGCAACGCTACAAGACCGCAAAAATAGAATATATTATCAACAATTGGTTTTATAACATACTACAAGACATTCTCACGTTGAACTGTTTGTATCCTAATACATAATCGGTATGAATAATGTAAAATAACACTGCCTCTCTTCTTTTGGTACTGTCCCAGTGGCGTAGATATGAGGGGGGGGGGGCGATTTTTTAAATATTAACTGCATTATGTTAATTTAACAATAAGTATACAAATTACCATCAATTGCCGTAAAACAAATGCCCCCCCCCCCTCAGCAGAAACTGTTTTGTGTTCCTTTAAATTTTTTAGCGTGTAATCTATTTATAAATATGTATGTAAATGATTATAAAAATATTGAGGACAAATTTTCAGGTTTAAACAATACATTTTTATTAGTTCTAATGTCTCTAAATATTTTAATTCTGAAATATTAAGTGAAATTAACTGAAATCATTAAATGAAAGTGTTGTTAAAGTACATGGTGCTTCGGTCGTAGCCGGAAAAAGAGAAAAATAAGCTATTGGTAAAAAAATTCCTTCTTTAGGATATAGTAATTCTTCACACTGGCTCCTCTTTATTTTTGCAAAGTCAACTTAGAACTCTAAGGACTTATGATATTCATTAATTTTATCGTCATCATCATTATTCTCATTATATTTTCTTCTGGTCCCAAAATAACTTCATATTTTGTTTGTATGCAATTCGCTCTAATAATTTTAAAAAATTGAGTAATACTGAGCACGTCCCATTTACATTTTTGAACGTATTTGCAATATCTAGAATATTCCACACTCAATTGTTTTTCTGATTTTCAGAAATTATTGAAAATAATCCATCTAACGACTTCCATATATAAAGTTTATTTACAACTCATACCATAGCCGAGATAACTACTGTGACACAAAAAATCAAACACACTGTATACAGGGTGTTTGCGAGAAGTGGGCCACTATTGCTATATCCGTTAATAATGAAGATACGAGGTCGGTTAAATGAGTAAAGAAGTATAACTTTTTCCGCTGATTGCAATGGTCAACACAAAAAAAGAATTGAACATCAAATTTTCAAGATATTCACAAAAATAACTTTTTTTTAAATAGAACACCCTATATATTTTTATATATTTGAAAAAGACACTGCATTTATAGTATAAAATGTCATATGAGTTTTGTCCTAAAATGGAAAATAAAGTACGGATTTCGTATCTTCAGTATTGAACGTATAAAGCAATAGTGGCTCACGTGGCATGAACGCCCGGTATTTTTGCTAATTTAGTATCTACATTTTACCAGGGATCTAAATTTGTATAAAAATACAGGGTGTTCGTGCCAAGGGACCACTATTGCTGTATCTGTTTAATGCTGAAGATAAGAAATCAGTAATTTATTTTTAATTTTAGTACAGAACTCATATGACTCATATACTCCAAATTCAGTGTTCTCTTCGAATACATAAAAATATATAGGGTGTTCAATTTAAAAAAAAGTTATTTTTGTGAATATCTTAAAAACTAGATATTCAATTATTTTGTTGCGTTGACCATCGTAATCAGCGAAAAAAGTTATACTACTTTACTAATTTAACCGACCTCGTATCTTCAATATTAACGGATATAGCAATAGTGGCCCACTTCTCGCGAATACCCTGTATAATGTGCTCGTATAAGCAATTATCTATTTTGAAGGCGTTATACATCCCTAAAAGGCACAATAAATCGATTTTGAGAACAGTTTGCTGATGCTGTTAAAATATCTCCACAACTTTGGATAATGTGTAATTTTTTAACAGAATTCAACAGCTGCTCCTTTAGCCCCAGTAAATCAAAACAAATTTTAGTTTTCATAGATTAAATATATAAGTTATTACGTTTTATTTGCACACGAAATTATTGAAAAATGTGCACTGATTTAAATTTACCAAGTCATTTGAAGAAAAATCATCAATTTTATTTGATATCAACAGTATACAATACATAAAGAAAACCTGGGACGATGAGTAAATTGCAATTAGTTTATCAAAAAGTAGACATATTTTACTTCAAAATGAGTGTTTATTTTCTTCAATATGTTTAATAATAACGATTTGACAGCATTTTAAAACCAAATTTCTGTTAAAAAAAAATTAACAAAAAATGAAGAAATTTCAAATCATGGTTCTTATTATACCATAACGTATAATCAATTTCTTTTGATGTAACTTTGAAAAATAACTCATAAGAAATACTATCCTTTAATGAAAATTTTTTAAATAATTCCTTCCACTAAATATCTTGAAATATTTAAAGAAGAGTGCAAAAGAAACTTTATTTGTTCATCAATACCACAAGAAATAACAAAAATCTTCGAAAATACATGGAAATGAAAGCTGAAGTCTTTAGCTTTAAATTAATATATATTTTGTTAATGTTACCATTGTTTATCTCGGAGTAAAACAGCTTTTTATCTATCGGCGCGCAGATATTTTGCATTATATTGACTCGCTTGCTTAATAATATTTTTGAAAACATGGCTCTTTTAAAATACATTTTTTAGGAATACCGTTGCTCCAATAGAAAAATTTTATAAAACATTTTTCTGTAGAAATGCATCATCTATAAAATAATGCTTTAGCAATTTTTCTCTACATTGCTTAATTTTGGCGAAAACTGGCGGAAACTAGAAGTAGTCATACGTTTGCCTATCCCCTGAAGTTAGCAGAGGGGGCGCGGATGGTGCATTTTTATCACTTACTCATGAGGCCACCCTCAACACATTTCAGCAATAAAATCGCTGCCAGATATTTTTTCTTTTTCAAAACATCTATTTTACTAGGCTATTACTCAATTGAGAAACGTCATTTAACCAAGCTGTCTATAAACTTTGAAAATCAATGTTTACAAGTTTGACTTTCAAAGCTTTCTAAAAATAATTTAGGGATATTTTTGACGCTACTGACAGCTGACAGAAATTGTTTAATTGTAATTTAATTAATTTGTAAGTGAATTAAGCATGAGTAACAAGTAAAGTATTGTACATTACACGCCAGGTAACTGTTTTAACAGGCTCAAAGAGGTGACAGGCTCGCCGGGACGGCTGGCCAGTCATAATCCTCTTTGCGCCAGTTAAAACAGTTTTACCTGGCTTGTAATGTTAAATACTATAAAGGACGTTAAAAATTAACATCTTAGTTACAGAATACACACTATAAATAGTCTGGTTGCCAATCTATTAAAATCAGCATGACCTGGAAATGTCCGCGGAGTTAGATTTTTTGAGTGATTCTAACTCAGTTTTTTCCGCTGATCATGTATCCGCCGGGTGCCACTTTGGCACCCTTGAGCAAACGCCGCCATCGAGGAAGAATGGTGACAAAGAAAGGTTTTTCGGTAATATTTCATTAACCCTTACTTCTACATAAATATCATTCTGAGATAAAATAAAGATCATAAAATTTTACAGAAAAAAGGCATCTTTCATATGTTTTGTTAGTTTAATGGTTTTATCATAATGTGAGAAATTACAATCTGCATTAAATTTCTATTTTGCTAAGTCGTCTTAAATTGCAGGCTGCGTACAAATTATATATTTTTCTTGTGTTCTGTGTAAGCCAACCACCTGAGTGTTCTTTAACTAAACATGAGGTGCCAAACCATCGAAATCCACAAATAGTGTAGCAAAAAGTTATTAACTTCTTATAGAAAAGAACTTGGTAACCAGCGATCGTGGTGCACTGAAACATTCAATATGCGAGTCAAGAAGACTACGCAGTTAGCTTAAGACGTCATGTCATCACTTATCACTCTTAGCGCTTGAAAAACATTGTAGAAAATATATAGTCCCATTTAATTTAATGAAAGATTTTATAAATCCCCTATAAACTAGCGGACGCTCTATTTTGGAAACATCATTGTATATAGGTGGAATGCACATGTTAATGTCGTTTGTTGGATGTGTGGGTAAATTGATGGCAGAAAGTGGTTTGGCAGAAGTTTTGCAGTCAGCGTTTGGAGGTGTTAACCAGATGTTATTAGGAAAGAAATTTCCCCAAACTGTGACAGCCCTCAGACTTTTAACAGAACAAATATTGCACTGTACCTTAGAATCAAATACCGTAGAAACATACGAAGACTTTACTAAAATATTAGAGAAAAGGGCCGAACAAAGTCGAACTACACGGTTATGGTTTGACTGTCTACTCAAGCCAGTCTTCATTATGATGCTTTTCATACGAGCTGAAAGGGAAGCAGACTGGCCTTTACATCTTTGGGCAGCCGAATCAATGTTGCAGTATTTTTTTAGCGCCGGTCACTGGAATTATTTGCGTTCCGCCCTAGTCTATATTACTCACATGTATAACTTACCCAGTGATATTTTAAACAAGATGATGGAAAACGGCAATTTTGTTATGCGACATCAAAAAGAACTCTGGAACGGTTAGTATTAGCCCCAACAACAAAAAAATTAGTACGTTCACGAAAGTTTGGTTAAAACTCCTATTGCATCAGTTTGAGATTCCGAAGTGTTTTTAATGAATTGGTGGGGAAACTGGTTTGTTTGTTTTGGAAAATGGTTGGTTTTATCCGCAACCGTTTAGTAATACATTTATTACATATGTGATTTTAAACAAGTAAACATCTGTATTACACATAGGCTGACATCACCCATAGGTAATGAAAAAAAATTCATACATCTGTCACTGTCAACTTTTTGCACAAAATTATTCAATTTCTATTAACTTTTAATGGTTACAAACAAATTTTTAAAAGAGCGTTTTTAAATTTTTTTGCGCAAATTAAACTTGCATTGCAAAATCTAATCAAATATGTGTTGTTCAAGCAACGTTAAGGTCACGTTAAGGTTAACCACAGACAGGTTAACATAACCTAGAAATAAAACAAGTTTATTAAATTCAGTACTACCAACTTAGTTATTTAATTCACATCGATTAACGTCATACATTAAAAAAATTAATTTTAAATTATTTTGAACACAATTTGTAATATTTACGGTCGCGGATAAAGTATAGTATCCTACTCGCGGGTAAAGGTCATTACTCACTCGAATGGTTACGAAACTCGGTCGTTTCACTCCCTCGTTCCGCAAATTCCCATTCTGTGTGAGTAATGACTAACTTTACCTTCTCGTTGGATAATATTCTATTATCACTCGGCATGCAAGAAAGATATAAATTAACACCTCACACTTCGACTTTCAAGAAACTAAATTTTTGCTACCCCCCCCCATTTATTAGGGACTCTTTGATTTGAGAATCTTCGGACTATATACAGGGTGACCATAATCTACCCACGTTACATGGGTAACTTTGTTATTAGAAGATATATACAGAGTCGGTTAAATTAGCAAAGTTGGGCAGAATTATACGGCCATTCAAATTCCGTTAAGAAAAATTAACATTGTTGCCAAGTTTCTTAGTTATTTGACAAAAACTAAAAAAATGAATTTTTTTTAAATGCTTATAACTTTTTTATTAATGAAGATAATTCCAATTTTTAAAAAATAGGTAAAAGGCACTACTAAAAGCCAAATAAATTAATAACAAAAACATTTCTTTATAGCGCCCTTTTGGAGATATGATGCAAACTTATGTTTTTTTAAATACAAACCTAACCTCAATTTTATGTCATTAAAAAGCTATTTTTTTTCTCTTTTTAAAAATGTAAGGGTTGATAGGGTTAATTTTTCAAAATTTTTTAGTACTAGAGAAAAAAATTTTATTTTAGAAAATAAATTAGTAATTTATGTCAAAATAAATTTTAAAAATCAAATTACCTATGAAACAATCGAATATAAAAAAAATAAGTGAATTAAATAAATTAATATATCAAAAAGAGTGGAAAAATAATTCGAAAAAAGTACTAAAAATTTTTGAAAAATTAACCCTATCAACCCTTATATTTTTGAAAAGAGAAAAAAATTAGCTTTTTAATGACATAAAATTGAGGTTAGGTTTGTATTTAAAAAAACATAAGTTTTCATCATATCTCCAAAAGGGCGCTATAAAAAAATATTTTTGCTATTAATTTATTTGGCTTTTGGTAGTGCCTTTTACCTATTTTTTAAAATTTGGAATTATCTTCATTAATAAAAAAGTTATAAGCATTTTAAAAAAATTCATTTTTTTAGTTTTTGTCAAATAACTAAGAAACGTGGCAACAATGTTAATTTTTCTGAACGGAATTTGAATGGCCGTATAATTCTGCCTAACTTTGCTAATTTAACCGACTCTGTATCTCTTCTCATAACAAAGTTACCCATGTAACGTGGGTAGATTATGGTCACCCTGTATGTCTTACAGTTCTTATAAGACATGAAATTGTGCAACTTTTCTCTTATTTAACCGATCTCGTAACTCTTACCGATTAGAAGATGCCCATAGTGAGCAAGATGAAAGTGACCCTGTATGTGTGCTCGTTTACTCAACTAACTCTTTTGGAGACATTATACATTCCTAAAAGGCATAATAAACCAATTTTGAGAACAGTTTTATGATGCTGTTTAAATATCTCCACAGCTTTGGCAAGTATAGAATTTTTTAACAGAATTCAACAGCTGCTCCTTTAATCCCAGTACACCAAAATAAGTTCTAATTTTCATAGATTAAACGTATAAGTTATAAGGTTTTATTTTCATACACAATTGTTAAAAAATGTACAGTACTTAAACTTACGAAGGCATTTGAAGAAAAATCAGTGATTTTGGTACTTCCCAACAGTATGCAATAGAAAAAGAAAACGTGAGATGATGAGGAAACTCTAATTAGTCCATCATAAAGTAGACATGCTTTCTTTCAAAATGAAATTTAGTCCGTCGCTGAGACCCCAATTTCTAAATTTTGGACTAAATTTTGGTTTGTTAAGTACTTCCGGCCATTCCTATACCGACAGACCGGGCTATTTGTGTAGTTAACGTCAAGAGCTTTAATTTGATACCCCATATGGATTACTTCTAATAAAAAATCTAATTTAAAGAAAAAATTGCTTTCGCCCGGGATCGAACCTGAGACTGTTTGAGACTGTATGCAACTTGATGCAACTCTATAAAAATAAACCTATAATGATTTCTTATTAAAAACACCCAATAACACCGGTTTGATAAGACTCTCAAGCCGCGCGATGAGTAACAGACCAAGTTATGGTGTTGCAGCAATAAGTGCCAACTACGACGTAATGATCCCACAAATCTGCTAGTTTCAAAGTACAGGAATCGAAAAATTTGACGTTTAAACAACTATAAAAAGTTAACTTTTCTTAACTTCCGGCTAAATGCGGCGCGACAGACCGAGCGTTTCGTATAGAGTCACTACCAAGGTTTATTAAAATCTACATTTCATACTGCTTTTTTAATAGTAAGGGTTTGCGACGCGGGCTCTTAGAATAATACTTTTTGCAAATAAATTCGGTGATTATTGTGATTGCTCGTAGAAAAAATAGTGTATGCAACTCGCATTTGATGGCTATTAAGACACTCGTATTCATTACGACACTCGCCAAGGCTCGTGTCGTAATTCTCATACTTGTGTCTTAAAGCCATCATTAAATGCTCGTTGCATAAAGTACTAATTCTGTTATAATTTATTCGTTGCGTTTAATAATTGGCTTCTTTTTACAAGTTAAATAGTCCAATCAGCTTAGTGATTTTCATAGGGGTCAACCTCTAACTAATTAGTAACAGGACGGGACCACTTTTAAAAATTTTCATTTGGTGAGTAAAACAGGGGAAAAAAAGTCTACCGTTTTTTTTTGCATACATACAAAGTTATAGGCCATTGAAGAAAAAGAGGGTGTTCTGCAGTGCTTTTTTGCAAAATACTTGAAAAGGAAACCAAATATAGATAAAATGTAAAGGACCAATCTTGTTGAGCATAAAATTACTAACAAAAAATATGTTACATGTTTTGAGTTTTGAGAATCTATTAAGGTGGTACGACCGTTTTCTTAAAGTAGTCATTTTTCCAAATTGTTAATTAACAAAATAATGTTTTAACCTATTTGCAACGCAATTACAATTCTGAAAAAATTCACCTGTTATCTGACATTGTTAGAGAAGATATCCTATGAGTTTCAGATTGTTTCAGGCTCATTTGCCTAAATTATGGTTTTTTATTCATTAAAAAAATGAATTTTTTTTCCGTTCTAGTTTTTTGCAGTTTTAACAACTTTCGAGTTGGCAGAGACTAATCAAACTATGTTAATCTTGTTCCTTATGAAATTTCCGACAAAAATTGTCTACTTCACTTTTTTGTATCGTCACTTGTTCCTTAATTATTCGCGTGCAAACTTGAAAATTAGTGTGCACGCGAACACCAACGCTAGATATCTATTGTTAGGCTACTTTTTAATTTTTATTGCCTGTTTCATCATTCCTCGATCTCCATTGCTTCGTCGTTTTCAGAATAGATGAAAGCTTTTTTCTTGTCCATCGTCTTTTTCAATTTCTTCGTCACTGATAACACTCATTCGGTCACCTTCAACTTCTTGAATAATATTATCGTCGTCTTCTTCATCTTCGAATTCTATTTCTGAACTTATTCGATTGGTAAGCGACGTTCCTTGACAAGAGAGACATGCTAGAGAGCATCTTAAACCGGATTTGCAGCATTCGTACGCTTTACCACAAGATCCTTTGCATTTGCGCAATATTACTCTCAGTAATTCATCGGGAGCTGGCTTCAATGTTGTCGTCGTTGAAGTTTTTTTTGAAAAGCTACCACCAATGATGGCACTAACATGACAGTATTTCCAGGGAGTCTACTTTCAAATGCTGAAATGACTAGATCCATAATTCAAACAATTCTCAATTGGGGTTGGAAACTAACACAGTCTGATGGTCTCATGCCAACTATGACAACATTAAAACTAGTTTTAGTACCCGTGAATAATACCCGAGAGTAATATCGTGCAAATGCAAAGAATCTTGTGGTAAAGCGTGCGAATGCTGCAAATCCTGTTTAAGATACTCTCCAGCATGTCTTTCTTGTCAAGGAACGTCGTGTACCAATCGAATAAGTTCAGAAATAGAATTCTAAGATAAAGAAGACGACGATAATCTTATTCAAAAAGTTGTCGAGGATCAGGCCCGAGAGGTTATTGAAGGTGACCGAATGAGTGGTATCAGTGACGAAGAAATTGAGAAAGACGATGGGCAAGAGAAAACCATTCATTGATTCTAAAAACGACGAAGCAATGGAGATCGAGGAATGATGAAACAGGCAATAAAAATTAAGAAGTAGCCTAACAATAGATATCTAGCGTTGGTGTTCGCGTGCACACTAATTTTCAAGTTTGCACGCGAATAAAACAGAAACAAATGACGACACAGAAAATTGGAGAGGACAATTTTTGTCGAAAATTTCATAAGGAACAAGATTATCATAGTTTAATTAGTCTCAGCCAATTCTAAAGTTGTAAAACCTGCAAAAAACTAGAACGGAAAAAAAAATCATTTTTTTAATGAATAAAAAACCATAATTTAGGCAAATGAGCTTGAAACAATCTGAAACTCATAGAATATCTTCTCTAACAATGTCAGATAACAGGTGAATTTTTTCAGAATTGTAATTGCGTTGCAAATAGGTTAAAACATTATTTTGTTAATTAACAATTTGGAAAAATGACTACTTTAAGAAAACGGTCGTACCACCTTAATAGATTCTCAAAACTCAAAACATGTAACATATTTTTTGTTAGTAATTTTATGCTCAACAAGATTGGTCCTTTACATTTTATCTATATTTGGTTTCCTTTTCAAGTATTTTGCAAAAAAGCACTGCAGAACACCCTCTTTTTCTTCAATGGCCTATAACTTTGTATGTATGCAAAAAAAAACGGTAGACTTTTTTTTCCCTGTTTTTACTCACCAAATGAAAATTTTTAAAAGTGGTCCCGTCCTGTTACTAATTAGTTAGAGGTCCAATGTTTAATGTGATTGGACTAAAAGTTAATTTGACAATTGAACTACACATAATTTTCAAGAGATGGACACTTTTTCAAAAATTTTTATTTTTGGTTTTTCTAAGTTTTACGTTTGAAGAAAAAATTAAATGTTTAATACGGAGTAAAAATGTCACTTTTTTTAGGCTAGTCAGTAGGGCTTGTAAGACGAAATGAAGTTGAGTATGGCAACTACTGACGAAAAATTTGAAATTTTGTGCTTGAGCTTTAATGGGTTTTAACCACCTTCGTATCTCCACGGTTTCCGTGATCCACAAACATAGTATACTCGAATTTGAAATACTCCCTATAGATACGAATTAAATTTTCTTTATAGCAATTATTTCTTTCTGCTTAAAAATATTATTTAAAGATTTTATGTGCCTAAAAAACCGCAGTCTACTCATTAGTGAACCATTATTTTGGTGTTTTGGAACCCACAACCATTTCTCCTGTGCAAGCGAACCGCGGCCATCGGGTCAATTTTCTTTCCATTTTAATAAATTTACGTTCAGTGTAGTAAAGCGTTACCTGACCCGTAACAGTGATTATTAGACTTTATTTTTATTTTTATGTCTGCTAACACCCTGTATAGCGTGGAAATATATCTAAATTTATGGTAACGATTTATATCTAAATCGTTACCAGCTTTGGTATGATTTTAATCTAAGCAATGAGAGTAGGTATTCTTCATCATTATTACAGAAATAGGGCATAACTTTTATACATACCGTGTGTGGTAAAAACTTATGGCCAGTAACAATACCGTCGTATGCATTCACTAATCTTGCTGCTGTATAATTTGGCTCACCACGCACATAATAAATAAAACCTATAAAAACATAACATCTTTGACATAAACTTAGCATTGACAACATTAATTTTAAATACATACAAAGTAAAAGTATCAGAGACTTGCAACTCATGACGAATAAAACCATAAAATGATGATCAAAATATATATTAAAACCGTTTATCTAAATATTATTTCCAAAAATAAGATATTGAATTTTTCACATATCTTATCAACTTATTAAAAAATATAATTTCAAAATTAATTTGACAGTTATCAACCACGTTATCAACATAGACATGCCGTAGTAACTCCTATTGCTCCTATGCATCTCCTATGTAAGCGGCTGGCTCGCATTTTTAGTTCTCACTACATACGTGTAGGGTCGCTGTAGTAGCTTTTGAAATTCAAAATACAACTGGATCAACGATTGTGTATGGCAAAAAATAAGTAAATTAGCGATTGTGTCAGACACAGATTATAGATTTATATATTTAGAAATAGATGGCTGAGTCCCCACTCTAAATGGTAATCATGTTTTAGTTCTTACCGTTATCGTTGTTGGCGCTGATTTGGTGCTTGGGGTGCTTGGAATAATAATAATAATAATTTTTGCTAAATTTTTACTCGTTATTTTTTGTAAGTGATCGTGTTATGACCACCTCTTCATTTTTTGAACTTCCTGTGAAAATTAAAATTAAATAACTGTTCATTTTATTGTAATATATTTATTTATTAACTAGTTGCTACAAAAATTAACGTAACAACTTGGTTTAACATTATTTACTACATTTCTACAAATTGGGCATTGCTCAACTTGGTTTTAAATTGGGTGTTTCCACAATCAACTAAGTATCAACTTAAACTTGCCTTCAATTAGGTTTTCATCCGATTTCTCTACGATGCCAATGTATTAACCAAGTTAAACCGTTTTGAAAATAGTAACTCTTCTTTTTACACTCCTCGTCGAACACATCATTTATCATGCACTAAAATTCGCTCTTATTAACTTCATGATTTGAACACCGTTTTTTATTCAAACTTTAAACTGTTCTTTTCAATTTAGATGCCATATCAATACATGGTTTCTGCTTTGGGGATCACTACTCAAACTCAAACATTCACACAACTGACAAATTATTTTAAAATAAACTTCAATTTTTACATTATATCACATTCCTACTTGATCCCTATGTATTAAATACGCGGAGCTCGATGTTGCCAGCGCCATACCGTGATGAGTGATGAGACAATGAATAAATTAGAACAGAAACGAAAATGCACATAAGTTTAATCCACACAGTAATGAAAAAGAACATTGTGTCTGCTTGTTCGTTTAACTTGTACTAGTTGCTCGGAACCGTCAGTGAACCAACTAAAGACTTTATTCAGTATTCTTTATATTCATTGGTACCACTGACGGTTCCAAGCAACTAGTGCAAGTGTGCAAGTCAAGCGAACATACCTATAAATACCCACTTACCGAAATATTTAAGCCAGCAGATGTGCTTGGATAGTTATAGTGTTATAATTTAACCTAGTTTTAAACTACCAAGTCTCATCTAGAATAATTTTACCTGTCTTAAGATTCTCACAATCAAGAACATAAAAGAAATACAAGATAACAATTAAAACAATCTATATTAAATGACTAAAAAATATATAATGTAACACAAATAAATGTTCAAACGTAAAATACGTTAACACTGGTTACATAAGGCTACAAACATGACGAAGAAGTTGCGGTACCTATATGTAGGGTAAATGTGGGATATACGCCCCTGTGGGATAGACGACTCATTAGCATAACTGTTTACATTATTCACAAATTTAAAGTTTGACGTCCGAGTTTCATGTGGGATATGTGCCTCAGCTAATTTAAGTTCAGTTACGATCAGTTTGTAGTGAATCGTGTGTTTAAATAATAAAAAAAAGAAAGAGGACCTTTCTTGCTAATAATTGCTGTATTGTGACAAGTTATTTTAAGGTATTTCTGATGTGTATTGCATTTCTAGTAGTTATTTTTGATGCACCTGATCACTTAGATACATAACCTGACATTTTAAACTTTTAAATACCATGTTTAATCACACGTGCCGATAATATAACGTAGGGCGTATATCCCACAACACAGGGGATATATGGCATATCGTGTTGTGGGATATATGGCCTGTAATATTTGTACATAATACCTACCTAATTAACAGAAATATAGGTACCAATACCTACATATTATATTATTATTACAGCATTACTAGGTAGTTAGTATAAAATTTATTTCAAGCATGCCTAGAAAATACAAAGGAAAACCGAATGTTGTTGCAAGAGCAACATGGACCGCGGAAGATCTCTCTAATGCTATAATAATGGCAACAAATGGGGCTATGGGTGTCAACCAAGCCAGCCGATACTACAATATTCCGTCTCGCACTCTAAGAAGACGAATGAAAAGTGAAAATGCTAAGAAAATGCCATTAGGAAAACCACCAGTACTTGGCTTTGAAAATGAAAAAAAACTGGTTGCACATATTAAAAGATTAGAGCAAGCTGGCTTTGCTCCATCTCGTCGTAAAACCAGACAACTTGCTTTTGAATTTGCAAAAAAGTTAGGAAAAGAAAAAGGTCTGCTAAGCGAAAAGTCTAAAGAAAATAAAACGATAGCTGGATCACACTGGTTATATTCCTTTTTGGAACGAAATCCCGAGTTATCGGTAAGACAGTCAGAAGGATTATCTTTGGCTCGAGCTAAAGGAATGTGTCGTGAAGAAGTTGACAGTTTTTTTGAGTTATTAAAACAAACTTTAGAAAAAAATGATCTAATGGATAAGTCTTCATGTATTTGGAATATGGATGAGTCAGGCATACAGCTTAATAACAAACCTGGCAAGGTTCTTGCTAGTAAAGAGAGCAAGGACGTTCATGTGGTGACATCCGCCGAGAAGGGCGAAAACATCACTGTTGTTGCTTGCAATAATGCTATATGTTTGTATTTCAATAAAGGCATATCTACTTTACCTAATAACTGGCTAATAAATATTTTTATTTCAACATTTTTAATCTATTTGCCATATATCCTTTATGGAAGTAAAAATGAGGCAAATATACTCCTTTGGTGGGGCATAAACCCTACGTGTATGGGTTATATGGCAAAATGCCTTTATTTTTTAATTTCAAAATTTCTACTTCCAAATTTCAAAATATGTATTTGAAATTCAGGTTTTAGGTAAAAAACATATTGAAATAACTTTTAGAAAACTAAATATCATTTCAACGCTTCAAGTAAAGACTGTATAATTTTTTTCCCTTAGGTGTGCCATATATCCCACATTTACCCTAAATACCGATTTTTCGAAAACTTAAAATGTTAATAGATAATATAGTTTTTTTATCCAAATAATTTCAACGAAGTCTTCATTATCCTTTTTCAGATTTATTAATCCATCGTGTAAGACTGCTTTCGACATAGTTGCTTTATGTTATTAAATCACTTATCACATTAGGATTGATATTAGAAGAACAAGAATATAATGTAAAATCTACGAACAAGTAAAACATGATAACATTTTTAACTCCAAGCAACGTATATGAACCTATTAAGTAGGATCACGCAAGTGTTGAGCGAACGGTCTAAATTACTTCAAATGAGAGCGTAGACGACATCTGTCCCCCATTTATGTTACTATAATTTAGCACTTACGACATCTGTCCCCCATTTATGTTACTATAATTTAGCACTTTTACAGTTTATCCAATGAATTACTGTAACAAGTTTAATACGGCATGCGTACAACATTGCCAAGTTTAAGTTTGACGAGTTTGCGCTCATTAGGTTTATGAATAACCATGAAATTTGTAGTAACTACAACCGTTGATTGTGAATGATACAACTCATAACAAACATAACTATAAATTTCTGAGAAACTTTATCTAAAATTAAAATGTTTTTAAAAACAAAACCGTATAATAAATACGAAGATTGAAATGACGAATTTTTATTATTTAAAGTCATACGTTGGTGACTTCCCAATTTATTTTAGACAAAAATGTCAAGTTTTAGTGCATAAAAATCTGCATCGAAATCAATATTGAAAATTACTTTTAGATGATTTTTATAACTTTAATTTGTTTGAAAGTAAAAGTTTTTTAGCTCGTATGAAACGTCAATTTCCATGTCCACGCTTATACCTATTTGCACGATTTTCTGCCAAAAAATAAAAAAAATTGTAAAACGATAATTTCGAGAAACGCAATTGACAGGTTTCATTATTGACTATGTACTGGTTAATAATAATTTATTATTGATCTGCTCTAGGCAAGAAATGATGAAAAACGATTTTACTACTCACAAAATAATACCAATAATATAGGTTCTTGGGCTAAGAAAGGAAAAAATATTCTATCTGTACCAATTGATAATTAATTCGTTGTGTATCTTTATATCCTTAAAGATGGTCTTTAATTTAAAAAGTTTTCTTTTTCTTTTTTATGTAGTAGTAATGTTTGATCAAGTAACGTCGAGTGCGTGCCGGCCTAACTGGCTTGGGTGTGTATGACGTATACCGCGTTATGGGTTGCGATACATTATACAGGGTGAATCCTAACGTACGGATCAAACTGATAGGGCATCTAAAGGGGACCAAAAGATAATTTTTTTTAAATAAACTTTTAATCAAAATCTAATAACAACAAAGTTACATGGGTTTTAAGTTCTTATAAATTAATGCCCAGCTATTGAGTACCGCTGAGCTTATACAAAATACCCTATTTAATTTCTGACGTTTAATAAATTTTGACTGATTTTGACGTACATGATTAAATTAAATAAATCAGCGGATTTCAATAGGTGGGCACCCATAACTGGGCATTATAAAGAAAAATTAAATAGGCATAACTTTGATAGTAAAAAAGTTTTACTAAAATTTTAGCTGAACTTTGTTTAAATAATTCTCAAATATTGCAAATTTGAATTCAAAACGTAAGTCATTACTCTATTTTTAATATAAAATGCTCAGGTTTATAAGAACTTAAAACCGTTATAACTTTGTTCTTATTTGATTTTGATTAAAAGTTTATTTAAAAAACAATTATATTTTGGTCCCCTTTAGGTGCCCTATCAGTTTGATCCGTACGTTAGGATTCACCCTGTATTGACGCGCTTCAAATTAGTGTGCCACATAAATATTCCTAACTTACAAATCATAGGTCCTAGATCAAAAATTTCTCAAAAACTTCTCCTATATATTGGCTTAACTCGCCTCGCTGCATGTATACCAAAATTTTTACTAATAAAAAAGTTTGTCGCTTAGTGAAAATCTGAATACATGTATAGCGACTTCACAAGTTATCTGTTATTTAAAACAAATAATTAACAATATTTGACAAAAAAAAACAAATCTGTTGGAAGCGGTCACTTGTGTACTTTAATTTAAAAAAATAATTATGTCGATAGCTCAATTAGATTAGAAGTTGAGACAATGTAAATATTATAAAACGTAATTTTTATGAATGAGCATTTTTTGAGGTTTTTTCTAAATAAAAAAGCTCACGACCACGAGAAAATGTCGTAAATGCCCATTTCATGTGGCCAAAAGTCTACTCAACAAAACCCATAAGGTCCCATCTGGTTCTAAATCAAAAAACTAGAACGATACATTTTGGGCTCCGTTTCGCTCCACTAAAATCAATATTTAAAATTACTTTTGGATGCTTGTATCACACCAGAAATTGAATTTGAAAATTTTGTAAATTAGCACATTATAGTGACTGCCTTAAAATTACCAAAAAAAATGTTTAGCGTTGTAATTAAAGTAACAAATTATAAATGAAGTAATTGTTTCAAGAAGGAAAAAAGTTACAAATATGACAGCACTTGGGATGCAACTTTGACATTTTTTCATTCTTATAAAAAGAATGGACAAAAATTTGCTTATTTTCTAGAATGGCTCTGCGATATTCGATAGTGAAACATCAAGGTTAATTATTATGTTGACGTCTAAAGATAGACTCAAAAGTGAATACTAGCATAAATCTTTGTTATTCAAATAAAAATCTGAACTAATTTAAATTAACAAAATAATGTGTGTATTTTAATTTTCTATTACAGAATAAATTAAATAATTTTTAGAGCTTTTTCTAAATTAATATAAATTATAAGTGTAAAAAATACCGATTTTTTTTAGTTTATCTTTATTAATTAGTAATTACCTATTATTATTGTTATTATTAGAAAAATTATTTTATTAATTACTTTAAATTTTTTAACTCCATTTACTTTTTCTAATCCGATTTGTCGTTCTTATGAGTCAACACACAAGGTTAAAAATTCTTCATGAAAAAATATTATTTTTCATATAGCTATAGGAATCCCCTCATATCTGAACAAGACGTCGCAACGTCGCACAAATCTGTGGCGTGTATAAACGAGATATAGTTCTTTTACTTTGGTGCCGCCACTTTACGGACTTCATTAACGCAATGTGTAAGACAGTGATGTATGCAATTCCTTGTTCGACCGAAACGCGCACATGCGTGGTTCTACTTAATAGGTTCATATACGTTGCTCCAAGGTTATGAATTACTTACCCACCCGCTTCTTAAAACTCATTTTTACGATCATATTTACCCATTAATTAATTCAAATAACTTTTATCATTCAACTTATGAGAAATTAAGACTTCTGTTACGATATTTATTTAGTAATTTTCAATAATGGCCCAAATTACAACGTTCTTGTTGTCTGCACCATATATTACTAACAACTTCTTTGTTCTTTACCTATATTCTACCAACGTCACGTGTGTTACTGTCTTACGAAAAGTTATTTTTTTTTAATTTAATTAAATTTTCAAAATTCAACACAAAACGAACGTCAGATTTGAATATTTATTTAAAAACGTCAAACTTTGGCATTTTAATTAATTTGTAACGTTGTTGTAAGTATTATTTGATAATAATAATAATATCGTACAGTAATCATACTATAGTGATCACTACACACGAGTGGTGGCGCTGTTTGCAATTCTCCAAAAATCATTCAGAGATGCCAATCTATTTCCCGTATATAATTATACAGGGTGATTTTAAAATACACGTATATATTGATATCCACCGTAGACCATGAAAAGTTAAAGGCATCAGCAAATTGTTTTTAGAGTAAATGTTCTTCAGTTCTTAGAAAAATAGTGTTAAAGTTTGACCCGCACCGTTTGATTACTGCATGGTTTACGCAGCAACCGGTAGTAGAACATGTGCCTATTGGTTTATGCCAAACAAGGTAGTGCTATTCTACAGTGTCCGCAAAAAAGTCTGCACCATATGGGATTTTTTTTTATTATGCGTGTTTTTCGAAAATAGTTTTCGGCATCTATCTCTGCATAAAATAAAACCAAAAATGCGTAAAAAAAATTAATTATGTCATTTACGCAACACCGCCAAAACGTCTTTTGAAAGTTTCGATTGCCTAAAAATGCCTTTATTTTTCAAAACAGACAAAATCGTCATAAGGGAAAATTGTTTCTATTTACCTCAAAATTCTAGATACGAAGTTTAAGAAAAAAATATTAACATTTTCATTTTTTTGTTTTTTTGAAAATTCTCACTTATTTATAATTCTTCGGAGTTCTTTTCTTTACATTTAAATTCTAGAGATCCACTTTGATCCAGCGAGATCAAAATATTACGTTTTGTTCTTAATTTAGTCTAATTTTGGAATATAAAAATATTTTCATTGAAAATGATAGGACCATCTTGGACTATTTTCCCATCTCTGAATTCCCCTTGGGAAATATTTTAACCGCAGTGGTTAAAACTATTAGCTGTATCCCTGTTTGTTCTGTTCTCGCCATGAATTAGATCAATTTCAATTTTGTCTGTCTTAGTAAGCATTGTTGATAGGAAAATTAAATAAATTTCATATTAGTTTAGTGTCAGGATATTTCGGGTAAATTTGGACATCATTTGGGACCTCTATCTGTCAGTTTTTATTTTAATTAAAATTCGCCGATATTTTCTAAAATAAGTGACCACTGCGGTTAAAATATTTCCCAAGATAAATTCAGAGATGGGAAAATAGTCCAAGATGGTCCTATCATTTTCAATGAAAATATTTTTATGTTCCAAAATTAGACTAAATTAAGAACAAAACGTAATATTTTGATCTTGTTGGATCAAAGTGGATCTCTAGAATTTAAATGCAAAGAAAAGAACTCTGAAGAATTATAAATAAGATAGAATTTTCAAAAAAACAAAAAAATGAAAATGTTAATATTTTTTTCTTAAACTTCGTATCTAGTATCTTCAGGTGAATAAAAACAATTTTCCCTTATGATGATTTTGTCTGTTTTGAAAAATAAAGGCATTTTTAGGCAATCGAAACTTTCAAAAGACGTTTTGGCGGTGTTGCGTACATGACATAACTAATTTTTTTTACGCATTTTTGGTTTTATTTTATGCAGAGATAGATCCCGAAAACTATTTTCGAAAAACACGCATAATAAAAAAAAATCCCATATGGTGCAGACTTTTTTGCGGACACTGTATAATTTAAATAAAAGTAATTTTGGTTAAATAATTGTGAAAATGACAGTTCCTTGAAAAAATGTTTTAATCAGCCAATGAGAAACAGCGTTAACAAACAATCGTTCCATGATTTTGTAAATTATACGTGTAGTTTTCAAATGGCGCGGGTCAAAGTTTAACACTAAATATCTAAGAACTGGTCAACATTTCCCTTAACATTTTTTTTTGCAGAAACGTTTAACTTTTCGTAATCTACCAGAGGTATGAATATATACGTGTATTTCAAAATCACCCTGTATTATCTTTGAACATAGATGATAGAATAGATATTATGTTCATAGATGATGGATATTATTGATTATGTTGGTAGAAATAGATGGGCGACTCGCCTCCTTTTTTGTAATCGTAAAAATTTGATAATAATAATGATAAAATAGTAATAATAATGAAAATAGTTGATACTTGTGGCATCTTGCGTGTCTGGCGCTGCTCAAATATTACTGAAAAGGTGGCGGGAATTTCAAATATTATATTACTATTATTATACTAGAAAACGTTTTGAATACGCTAAAAGACAGACAATTTAAAGCAATTCAGTAAAAACCTGCAATTTTAAAGCTAGAAATTGCAAGAATACTGAAATTACAAAAATTGGAACAGGCAGTTTGCTGGAAATTTAGGAAAAAATAAAAACAATTTATTTAAACAATTATTCGTTTGCACGAATATCAATATTATTTACATTCGAAATTCTACAAGTCTTACATATTGTTTACACATCTTATTACGGCATTTTTACATTATAACATTTCTCTAATAATTTTTCTTGAGAGCTGTCCAGAGCTGTCATAAGATTCAATTTTTACAGACAAAGGACTATATTCCTTATTATTTCTCTAATGAGTTAACCGATACCCGATACCTCAAGTTACAATCTTATAAAAAATATAAAAACCTCATATCTGACATTTTGTTGAAGTTTTCATTAGAGAAATCTTGCAATGTAGAAAACACAACAAGTAAAAACCATTGTACCTCGAATCTTCTAAATTTCTTTAGAATTAAGTAAATTCCAGTTATTTGATGAAATTGAAAACCACGTGAAAACCACACTTACTTACATTTTATATACAGGGTGTCCCATTTAGGATGCTCACCATGGGGATCTCGTAAACCGTAAGAGATACGAGGTCGGTTAAATTACACCAAATGTAGCCTTTATTATGGCCAACTATTATATGAAATAAAATTTCTAAAAAGTTGATTCGTTTTTGTTTAATAGGCAAAAAACCAATTTTTGACATTTTCGTTTTTCGCTTATAACTCTTTTATTTGTGAAAATATTTAAATGGCGTTTTGACATTATTAAGGCAACTTTTTGTGCAGATTTCGAAAACAATTATAAAATTTAAATATCTCTTTCAGATTTTGAGATATTACTAGTAACTTCGGATTTTTAAATACAAAATTTAGTAGGCTGTGATTTAGTTAAAAAGAGCCTATTTTTCTCTTTACAGTGATATATCACTTGATGAGTTTATTTTAAAAAATATTAAAGTTATCGTACAATTTGCTTTTTTTGTATTTGTTTTTATTCTGTAAATGAAAAAAAAAAACAAAAGACAGTCAATCACAATTGAATAATTTTTTATAACTTAATAAACATAACAAAACTAGTGTTATACATTAATTAAACTTAGTTTAAATACTCAAACAGTTGTCCGTCATTTTCAACGCATTTAATGCATCTACGAACTGTTGTTCGTAAAACGTTACGTAAAATATTATGATCAAGCTCTCTAAATGCTTGCAGTACAGCGGCCCTTAACTCGTTTACATTGTTATACGTTCTTTGCCCAACCTTGTCCTTTATGTACCCCCAAAGAAAAAAATCCATGGGGGTAAGGTCTGGGGATCTGACAGGCCATAATTGGGGGCCTCTATTGGCAATCCATCTATCTGGAAATCTTTCTTCTAAATAATTTGAGATTACAGATTAATTTGAGTTCTACATCATTTTGCAGCATGTGTAAGTAACGATTACTATTCAAATTTCCTTCAAAAATAATAGGACCGATTATTCGTCCACCGAGAATGCCAGCCCAGACGTTAAATCCGAAGCGTTGCTGGTAACGAACTTCTCGATTAATGCGAGGATTCTCGGTGGCCCAATAATGAACGTTATGACGGTTAAACATACCATTATTGGTAAACCGACTTTCATCGCTCCACAGAACTCTAAATGGAAATTCCTCCCGGAATCTGTTAGTATTGCACTGATTTATGTACCAATTACAGAAGGCTAGACGCCTCTCGGCATCACCTTGGCACAAAGCTTGGCTGATGTGCTTTTTGTATGGATGATAGCCGCGTTGCCTTAAAATACGACTTACTCGCGATTTTGAAATTCCTGTGTTCGCTTCGATTTCTCTGGTGGAAGTTTCTGGATTTCGCGTAACTTCATTAATTACTTCTTGGACACCAGCAATTTCTCCCCGATCTCTATCTGGCTTCACTAAAGAACCATACGATCGCATATTTTGATCCAGTCTGCGAAAGATTGTTTCATGTGGTTGACGGCGTTCGGGATATTGATGTGAATATGCATTTGCTGCATTTCTAGAATTTCTATGATTTCCTATGTAACAACAATGCATGTCGTATCGTTCTTCAACAGTGAAATTATTCATATTTTTAGTTAAAAATTGATAACTACGTGATCATCACCTTTTAAATAAATTTTGACAGATACTCAATTTAACGTAAGTCAATTGTTTTTCATCGCCGTCTAAGGACAATCGGAAAGCAATTGGAAACCATCTTTATTTAGAGTTAAAAAAAGTTTTCTTGAACTTATATGAAAGTTGTACTTGTAAATGTAATTTTATCACCGTCTTTTGTTTTTTTTTTCATTTACAGAATAAAAACAAATACAAAAAAAGCAAATTGTACGATAACTTTAATATTTTTTAAAATAAACTCATCAAGTGATATATCACTGTAAAGAGAAAAATAGGCTCTTTTTAACTAAATCACAGCCTACTAAATTTTGTATTTAAAAATCCGAAGTTACTAGTAATATCTCAAAATCTGAAAGAGATATTTAAATTTTATAATTGTTTTCGAAATCTGCACAAAAAGTTGCCTTAATAATGTCAAAACGCCATTTAAATATTTTCACAAATAAAAGAGTTATAAGCGAAAAACGAAAATGTCAAAAATTGGTTTTTTGCCTATTAAACAAAAACGAATCAACTTTTTAGAAATTTTATTTCATATAATAGTTGGCCATAATAAAGGCTACATTTGGTGTAATTTAACCGACCTCGTATCTCTTACGGTTTACGAGATCCCCATGGTGAGCATCCTAAATGGGACACCCTGTATTGAGCGCTTTTAGTCCTTGTTAAAAATTGTAGAAATAATAACACAATACTTTAAAACTCGTCACAATTCAAAAATTTGATGAATTTATAGTATTTAACATTACAAGCCAGGTAAAACTGTTTTAACTGGCGCAAAGAGGATTATGAAAGGCGAGCCTGTCACCTCTTTGAGCCTGTTAAAACAGTTACCTGGCGTGTAATGTATAATACTTTACTTGTTACTCGTGCTTAATTCACTTAAAAATTAATTAAATTATAATTAAACAATTTCTGTCAGCTGTCAGTAGCGTCAAAAATGTCCCTAAATTGTTTTTAGAAAGCTTTGAAAGTTAAACTTGTAAACATTGATTTTCAAAGGTTATAGCCAGCTTGGTTAAATGACGTTTTACAATTGAGTAACAAGTAAAATTAATTTCACATTAGACATTCAGGACATTACTTGGAAAATTATTGTAAGTTGAAAGTTAAACAAAACACCGGTTTTCACATAGATGACAGATATTATGGTTGTCAGTAGCAACGTCCTTTTTACTTTAGTTAGTATTATTATAATGGTAGCAACAGAAACGGTAATTAGGTACCAACTATATTAATGACGAAAACAATAATGCAATTTTGTAAATTTAACGAGAGTGTGCAGTGCATGGTTATCGTTATCAACATGCACTGCGCACTCTGGAGCACTCTCGTTAAATTTACAAAATTGCATTATTAATTTATCCTTGTGGCATCATGTCGCTTCTGTCGCAATTTTGGTAGTTTTCGTCATTATTGTAGTTGGTAGCTAATTACCGTTTCTGTTGCTACCATTATAATAATATTAACTAAAGTAAAAAGGACGTTGCTACTGACAACCAGTGTTTTGTTTTTTGTTTAACTTTCAACTTACAATAATTTTCCAAGTAATGTCCAATGTCTAAAAAATGTCTAATGTGGAATTAATTTAAATTCATCAAATTTTTGAATTGTGACGAGTTTTAAAGTATTGTGTTATTATTTCTACAATTTTTAAAAGCGCTCAATACACGGAAAAAAAAATACTTGAACTTAATAAAAACTATTTGAATCAAGACTATATCTCTGTTTGGTATAACCGCAAAGAAATATAGTTGAAGATATAGTAAATAATATAGTAATATAGTAAATAATATAGTAAATATAGAGTAAAGAAAAAAATATTCTTAACCGTTATGTGGCTGACGGTGGTACCCGGGTACTTTTAAGGCATGAAATATGAAATATTTAAATTTTGCGACGTTAAATCAATTTCAATTTCTAGGAATACTTCAACTATTTCATTTTACATATGTTTTTAAAATTTCATATGTCTAGAGATATGGGGTGCCATTTTTTTTGGTCTTTAAGAAAAATCACCTTTAACCCTAGAATACTAATCTATCGTAAATTTTACGACGCTCGATTTTCTTATCAGGTTTTTGTAATGTTCCATTAATTTTTGCACACTGGGATTTTCATTACCTTCCTAATTAGTCCAATACTAAAGGGCAGTGTGTTTATATGTTTAAAATTATATCGTGTTACAAGTGTTTTGAAGTGAGCGTCGTAAAATTTACGATAGATTAGTATTAACGTACTATTTACGTATAGTGTTTTGGAATATGAAGTCAAAAATAGGTTGCCACTTGGTATTTTTTATGGAATGCTCAATGGTCAAGTAGCAATTCTTAGGTCCTGTACTGCTACAAAAAAGTCAAAAAACATAAAAATTCTTTTCAATTTATGATAGATCCAAGTCATGAGCTTGCCAGACTTATGCCCATATTTATAGACAGATCTCAAGCACTTGCTCGGACTCAAGACTGAGACGAGGCCGGTTGCTATTGGTTTTCATTGTATAGTACAATAGAAACCAATAGCAACCGGCCTCGTCTCAGTCTTGAGTACGAGCAAGTGCGTGAGATCGGTCTATAAATACGGGCATTAGATGCTATTAGATGCTAAGTTAGATACTTAGCCTATGCTAGCATAGGCTAAGTATTAAGAATTTGCGACGTCATCTTGGCCAAAATATTAGCGATATTCTCAAAATTTATTTATAACTTGAAAATACTGTTCCTGTAGAGGATAAATGCACAATTTGTTTTTACTGCCACAGTCGACTAAGGCCTATGACTTCCATGTACCGCTCCCCCTGCAATCACCCAATTTGTTGAGAATACCGTGGGAAATACTACAGAACTTGTATAGATGATATGTATTTTTTCACGAACTAATGAGTGAAATGTATCACTAAAATAGTAAAGAGTATCATTTATTTTTTTTATAAATATCAAAATAAAATTGAGTAAGTTACACCCGCTTTTTTGAAAAGTCGTAAAATTTACGATACATTAGTATTAACGTGTGTTAAAAACAGATTAGTATTCTAGGGTTAACCCTGCAGAGCATACGTTAGGCTTTTAAAGCCCATGCCGTTTTATTTTTGTTGTACCATGTATATTTTTTAAACTAAATTTATGAAACTTAATATAAAGCAAGTCGGGGGAAGATGCCATACATTTTTTAATTAAATTATAAAAACGTTATTATACACATTTAGATTAATTTAAAAATATGTGTTTATCGCTCAAAGAATACACTATTAGATAGCAATATCAAATCAACATAAATTATTAGTTAACATAGTTAAAAAAAAATTCTTGTATTTTTCGACAAAAAAATCGTGACAAAAATGCATGGGGTAAGATGCCATAGTGAGTTTTAGTCCCGAATAGAAAGTCGGGAACGGTAGTAAACGAAAAAAAACTGTTTTATCCTTAGATATTATTGACCTCAATCGTTACATGTGTCATCAATCCATGTAAATCTTTCGTGTAACCACTTCTTGCAAATTATGCAGCAAATCCAATCTACGAAGCCCATTGCTATCGTAATAGTTTTCATTACACATTTTCAGCATTGTCGGCACTATTGTCGCATTATTACTATAAATTCAAATAAAATTAGTCTAAGTTACATACTTTGCACTAATGTGGCGTCTTACTTTGTATGGGTGAAAATGCAAAACTCTCTAACTAAATCAAATTTGCTGCGAATTTTTTTGCAAAAATTACAATAGACGTGAAAAGTGCCGTCTTTTCAGCTAACAATTCGTTGATATCAATAACACAAAAAAAACACCTAATAAAATTTAAAAGCTGAGATGTAGCAAAAACTTCGTCAAACATAAAAAGCTAATTTTTTAGAAAACTTTTCCATGACTTGCGAAAACTCGTTTTCAACGATGTTTGCTAGTAGCTTATAATCACAAGCAACCTATACATAAAATTTTCCAGAGATAGGTTGGAGGAATTTTGAAAAATGCTGGGGTGGCATCTCGCCCCACAGTGGCGTCTTCCCCCGACTTACCTTACTTTTCGACTTTGATTGTAAGTATAAGATTATATATGTATAATAAAAACAATTAAATAATTACTGCAAGTATATTAAATTTCTCATAGAACAGCAAATGGTCTTTAAAAGCCTAACGTATTTACTCCCGGGATTTATTTTAGCTGAGTGTCAGTTTATTATGAATTTATTTTTTTTGTCACGTTTTAGATTTGAACAGAGTGCATAATTAGTTTATGATTATAATTACCGATTAATTCAAACCTTAAAATTTTTTATTTTAGTTACTTATTGGAAATAAGATAGAAAAGAAGGGAAAATATTGCTCTTTTTGGAATAGGCACAAGAGTCATCATCAGAATTCTGAAATATATAGTTAGTTAAACAGCTGTTAAACAGAGTCGAAACGTAAATTATAAAATGACAAATAAAAAACAACTTCTATTTATTTAATAAAAACCCAAAAAGGATCCTAGTTCCTGAAATAAACAAAGAAACTACAAAACTAAAATAATTTTATTTAAAATATTTTTTGCAGGAAAAAATTCGTCCAATCATAATAAAGAATTTAGGGTAAGTACAGGCATAGTTAAAAGTCGCGTGTATCTAATTTTATATTTCGATAATAGTATATTATAATACATGTGTATAAGAAAGACTTTATCGCATTAGCGACGAAAATTACAAGCGCGAGCTTGCGAGTGCTTGTAACGGCGCGTATGCGATAAAGTCTACTTATACACGAGTATTATACGCTATTTTTTATTATAATTGCAACTAAGACCTCTATAAAAGAGAAAAAATCTGTATTTAAAATTTGAAAATTAAGCGTGCCGATTTTGGATATATTTGTTGCCACAGAGATGCTTTGTGTTTACATTGCAGAACAACAGTCGCACAACAGTTAATATTATTGTTGTTACCTAGACGACTTTATAGAGCACTTGTGCAATAAAGACGATTTTATGAACGCTTTTTAGTGTGAAATTGGCAGATTATAATGCAAGTATAATAAAAAATAAATTTGTTTTTAAAAAACGAACAAAAACTTTTATTAAAAAAACACAACTTTATTACAAGACGTTCAATCTAAGAGTGAATGTTTATTACATGTATTTCTTATCTATTAGTAAATGAAAAGCTTGCATTTTACAATATCAAATATAATTTCTATTAAAGCAACTAAGGAACTTCCTAATAAAGCGACTACACGTAACTCCTCCCTTCTTTAGGTTAAAAAAGTTAAATTAGAAACTTTTCAAACAACATCTCATCTACAAAATAGCGCAAAAATTTTTTTTCCATGGCCTACTTGTTTGGCGGGAAAATATGTAACTTTGGTTTTTTAAATTGAACACCCTGTATATTTTTAGAGAATCGTATTCTAAATCAATTTCTCTTTACAACGATGTATCACAAGTTCCATTTTGCTTTCTAATTATTTCCAATATTTAAAAAATTTTTAGGATCAGTGTTGCAGAAAACATCAAAGAGGGCCAAAAATTGTTGAATTCCATGGTGGACAATCTGAACAATCATTATAATTGGTCGTATTTTTTCGTGAAAGATATCGTCGTATATTTCGAAGGTGCTGATTCAATCTGTGGCAACGACAAATTCATCTGAACGTGACGTCGGCCAAAATTAAGGCTGCGACTCTAATGCCCGTATTTATAGACAGATCTCAAGCACTTGCTCGGACTCAAGACCGAGAGGGGGCCGGTTGCTATTGGTTTCTATTGTATTATACAATGAAAACCAATCGTAACGTAGTTGCTTAGGATACGGCCGTTAACAAGCCTACTGGAAAATTGTTACATTTTACCGGACTTTTTAAAAAAATTTTTAAATAGCATTCCTATACTGATAGAGGAAAAAATTACGTGTTTACACACAAGGAGATGTTCAGATGGATTTGTGGTTGTTACAGATTGAATCAGCACCCTCGAAATATACGGCAAGGATACTTTCCACGAGAAAATATGGCAAATCTAATATTGATAAAAAAGGGTGTGTGCAGCACCCCCCCTTCGAATATTTCGTCTCATCGGACAAAATTTGTTAATATAGTCCCAGTAAACTATGTTTCGAGTTTCATTCCATTCCACAAGTTCACAGTACCTGAGGTATTCGTCGTGTATACTCTGCATTAAAGAGGTGCCCCCATCGAATTTTTGTTGGTCTCATCGGACAGAATTTGTCAATATCGTTCCAGTAAACTATGTACCAAATTTTATTCCATTAACAAAAAGTCTAGTATCATTTTACCCGACCTGTTTAAAAGCCTTTAAAAGAACATTCTTACAGAACTAGAGGAAAAAACGGCGTGTTTACACGGATGCAGATATTCAGATGGATTCGTTGTTGTCACATATGAATTCTGCACCCTCGAAATATACTGCGAAGTTACTTTTCACGAGAAAATACGGCCAATCTAAGATTGATAAAAAAAGGGTGTGTGCAGCACCTCCCTCGAATATTTCTTTGGTCTCATCGAACAAGATTGTACTATACCGGGTGTCCCACTTAACATGCTCACCATGGGGATCTCGTAAACTGTAAGAGATGCGAAGTCGCTTAAATGACACCAAATGTAGCCTCTTTCATAGCCAACTTTCATAGATCGTACATTTGTTTTTTGAAAAATATTATTAGCACTCTAGATATTTACAAAAAACTGAAAAAGTTCATTTTCTTTAAATGCCTATAACTTTTTTATTAATCAAGATAATTTTAATTTTAAAAAAAAGGAAAATAGGCACTACTAAAACCTATAATTTTAATATACAAAAGAATTTTTTTATTAGGTCGTTTTGGAGATATGATGCAAAGTTATATTTTTTTAAATGCAAACCTAGTATTTATATTATGTTATTGCATATCTAATTTTTTTCTCTTTACAAAAATATAAGGGTTATAGTACTGGTAGACATAAATGAAAAGCCATAAAAAAATTTACCTGAGTATCCTAAATTATAAGCCGATAAGTACACAAAGCTGGTGAAAGTATAAGCAAAGAAACAGAGCCGGACTAAATTTTAAATTATTTATTTATGATTTTTAGATTTTTAAAAAGCAATTTTTAAGTTTTTTTAAACTAGCGCAAAGGTTTCTTCCCATGGTCAGAACATATTTGAAAATAATCACAGAAAAATCACAAATACACCACAATTCAGTTTACTAAAAACGGTAGCAAAAATGTTTAAATACGACCCATCACCAATTGCAAGAGATACCCGCTGTGCTACCTGTGGAGTATTCTAAGGGTGTCGATTACAAGCTTTATGGTACTGCCAGAGGGTTTTCATTTATGTCTACCCGTACAATAATAGGCTTAATTTTTCAAATTCTTGTTTGGTAACATAAAATTAAATAATAAATTTGTTATTTAATGTTAAAAAAATTTTTTTTAATCAAATATCCCTTGAAACAATCGAATAAAAAAAACAATTGAAATTGAACATAAGAATAACAAAAAAAGTGTAAAAAAATTAGTAAAAAAATACTAAAAAATTTAAAAAATTTAGAAATTTAAAAACGTATATTTTTGAAAAGAGAAAGAAATTAGCTTTGCAACAACATAAAATTGAGGTTAGGTTTGCATTTAAAAAAATGTAACTTTGCATCATACCTCCAAAACGGCCTTATAAAAAAATTCTTTTGTTTATTAAATTTATTGGTTTTAGTTGTGTCTATTATCCGTTTTTTGAAAATTGAAATTATTTTGATTAATCAAAAAGTTATAGGCATTTAAAGAAATTGAACTTTTCCAGTTTTTTCTAAATATCTAGAGTGCTAATAATATTTTTCAAAAAACAAAAGTAGGATCGAGTTAGCCATGAAAGAGGCTACATTTGGTGTCATTTAACCGACTTCGTATCTCTTACAGTTTATGAGATCCCCATGGTGAGCATGCTAAGTGGGACACCCTGTATGGTCCCAGTAAACTATGTGCCGAATCTCATTCCATTAACCAAAAGTGCAATGTACCTGAGGTCAGGGCCGTGCCTAGCTAATTTTGCGCCCGGGGCAAAGTTCGTGTAGCGCCCTCAGCTTATTAAAATGTTAATTGAATAAATTATTAATTAATTAATTAAATTATTTTCATCATTAATTAATTAAGATTGATTAATTAAATTATTATATCATTAATTAATTATAGTGTAGTCAACGAACCAAAATTTATCCTGATTTTCGGACTTTTTTTGTAACAGCGAGTTTTTTTCCTTAATGGGTCGAAACCATTCCTGTGAGTTTGTGTATAAAATGTCTCAACTCAATTTTGACCGGAAGGCCCTTATTCTTCGACTTTAGTGTAAAAGTTTGACTTTTTCAAGTTTCCGTTTCACTATTTTTTGAATAACTTCGCTTGTATTGGTCGGATCGGGACCAAAAAATTTTCCTTTTTTTGTAATGAATCTCTCTTTAAAACTGCCTGGGTTAAAATTATTTATATTTATTTCCTAACCCAAATAAAAAATTCTAAACTGTCGTGATTGGTGGGTTGTAGTTTTTTCTAGAGAACTTGAGTTTTAATTAATGTTATGGTATGAAACTTTAGGAAGTTGCAGCTGATATAGTAACAAATCCATATTACAAGTTGGGTCCAAAAATATTAAGAACAACGGCTAAAATTTGCATTTTGGTTCCAAGTTTCTTTTTCATATTTGTTGTGAGCAATTGGTGGTATCCCAATAATTCTTCTCTTGAAATGTAGGAAATTTAATGCTCTTTCAGATGAAAACAAAAACAATCACATCCGACCATTTTTTCTTCCGCTTTGCGTTTTTAAATTTAAATCAAGCAGGTCAAAAAAGATTTGGTAGTCTTTTACTACAGGTACATTTTTTTTGTAAGATGAGGATTAAGAAATTTGACTAATGATGGGGTATTGAAATAAAAACTTTCATTTTCAAACCGTTATGTTGGGTTTTTTCGCAAAAAGGGTTTGGTATTTTTTTCACTGCAGGTGAATTTTTAAGATAATAGAATTAAGATTTGTGCTCCTTTCTAATGACAAAATTTTACCTAATTTGTTCTATTTAGCGATTTTTGTGGGAGAATCTTGATCTCCAAGATAAATTGCATGTAAAAATATGCCTCGAAATTATGATGTTCAAGTTCTATATTGTAAGTTTTTCTAAAAATTTTGTGAAATTAAAAATAAAAATATTTTAATTTAAATCAAGCACATCAAAAAGGATTTGGTAGTATATAGGCCATCTCTAAAACATTTACAAAATAGGGAATTCTAACTTTACCTGTTCTAGTACAAACAATAGGCAGTAGACGCAACGAATACAAAAAAGGTCTGCGTAGCATCCTGCTTAACATAAACCATTAAAAAATACTTAAATACAATTTCTAAATTTTACGTAAAAGTAAATAGGTTGTATGAACAATACCTACTTATTTTTTTTTAAATTCTAATGGACGTTTAGAACCAAAAAGAGCGCCGATGTCGCCCTATTTGAAATAATATATAGTAACAGTAACTGCTTATTTTTTTTCCATTTTCAATAGAAATCTAAAAATAAAAGGATGTATTTGCTGAGATTATTACAGTAATTGTGCATTTTTTACATTGGTGCATTAATTTAAAAAAAAATTAAATATGTTGTACTTTGATTTGCGCCCCTACCAAGTTTGCGCCCAGGGCAGGAGCCCCTTTTGCCCCCCCCCCTTGGCACGGCCCTGCCTGAGGTATTCGCCTAGCATCGCCCGTATTAAACGGGGTGTGCAGCGACCCCCTAGACTTTCTTTTGTTTTTATCGGTGAAAATTACGTCATTATAGTTCCAATAAAGTATGCAACCAGTTTTATTCCGTTAACGAAAAGTCAAATATAATTTAACTCGACCTCTTTTAAAATTTTTGAAAGAGCGCTCTTACAGACCCAGAGGAAAAAATGGCGGTTATGTGCCTATGGGGATGTTCAGATGGATCAGTTCTTGGGACAGATTGATTCAGTACTCTCAAAATATGCGGCAAAGATACTTTTTGCGAAAAAGTAGATCGAGTACCCCTTTTTGAGAAAAAGGGGGTGTGTAGCGCCCCCCTCGAAGATATCTCTGGTCTCGTCGGACAAAATTTGCCAATATAGTTCCAGTAAACTATGCTTCGAGTTTCATTTCATTAACTGTAAATTCAAAGTACCTGAGGTATACGCCGTGTACAATTTGCATTAAAGGGGGTGTCCTGCGGCCCCCATCGAATTTATTTTTGGTCTCATCGGACAAAATTACTCGATACATAGTAAACTATGTACCGAGTTTCATGCCATTAACCAAAAGTGCAGCATCATTTTGCCTAGATTCCGCACTAGTAACAACACACTTAGTTGTAATGGGGATACCGAGTTGTACCACAGGTAGATATAATCCTATGGTCGAGTTGTACCACCGATTTTCGGTAGAGGATTAACGGTTTATAATAATAAAATCTTATAAACAGTTTTATTCCATATTATACAAAATACATATAGGTATCTAAAATTTTTTGAAATATACACAGGAAATGTACATACACATATTCATTTATTAACTGTTAAAAATTTACAATTATTTTACAATTTAAAATGCTTTATTTCTACTGCGGCGAATAATGATAGCTTAAAAATCTTACAAAATCAAGTTTAGTAATTTTGTTTTATTGTAATATAATAATTAATTTCGAAGGTATAAATACTCTTGTTTCTTTCTATAAGACTTTAATTTTACAATTTGGTGGTACAACTAGGTTGTCATAAAAGGACAACCTTTTACGCTGCCGGATTAAGTCAGGTAGTCGTGGTACAACTCGGTAGTCCCCAGTTGAAACTCCAGCGTCTGGTTGCCAGACCGGGGGGCATTTAAGCAGAATGCACCATTTCTTGATCAATGGGAGATAATCTAGCTCTCTGATTGGCTGTGACCGAAGCGAGGTACATTTTGCCAATTCAGACTGAAACGAGGTGCATTTTGTCAGGTCCCTTGATGCGTCAACAAACATTGGTACGTTTTGTCAAAGTGTAAATAAAACGAGGTGCAGTTTGCATTTTATAAAAACGTTAACACTGATAATGATAATAATAATTTATTTTGTTTTCATAATCATAACAACACCAGCAACTTTACTATTACCATATAATAGTCCTATGAGAAATCATGTAGTGTGAACCAGCTTTTACAATTAGATATTCGGTAAAAGAGATCCAAAATAATAGTTATTTGTGTTATCTAATTTTATATTTCGATAAAATAAATTTGTTTTTAAAAAACGAACAATAGTTTGTTATTTGTGTTATAAGGAGACAAAGTGACGTTTTGTGTGACAAGACTGTGTTTGGCTGAAGAGCGAGCGTAGCGAGCGAGTCTGGCAATACAGGCGAGACACACAAAACTACTTTGACTCCGTATAAAACATTAAATTTTTTCTGCAAACGTAAAGCGTAAAACTGAAAATTTTGATTTTTGAAAGAGCATTATCTCTTGTCAATTACTTACTTGTAGATCAATTGTCAAATATTTTTTAAAATTAACTTAAATTTGTAAAAAAAGCTAATTATTAAACACAACGAACTAATTATAAAGGAAAATTTAAAAAACATTAAATTTTTTACATTACAAATGCTTAAAAAACATTTTTTATTATACTTGCATTATAATCTGCCAATTTCACACTAAAAAGCGTTCATAAAATCGTCTTTATAGCACAAGTGCTCTATAAAGTCGTCTAGAGGTGCTTTCCATTTGTTGAAAAGTACAGCTCCGAACAGTTCCTACAGTACCTGCTGAATATTTTGGTGTTCCATTTGAATTGGTACGACTAGTTATTTTCAACTCTTCCGAATTACATTCCCCTGCCCCCTATCGTACCTACCTATTTTTTGGCACGACTAGCTGTTCCAAAAGTACAGTACGGTACAGTTCAGAAAATCAAATGGAAAGCACCTTAGGTAACAACAATAATATTAACTGTTGTGTGACTTGTTCTCCAATGTAAACACATAGCATCTCTGTGGCAACAAATATATCCAAAATCGGCACGCTTAATTTTCAAATTTTAAATACAGATTTTTTCTCTTTTATAGAGGTTTTAGTTGCAATTATAATAAAAAATAGCGTATAATACTCGTGTATAAGTAGACTTTATAGCATTAGCGACGAAAATTACAAGCACGAGCTTGCGAGTTTCTAAAGGTACGTTTATACTAGAGATTTTATTCATTACATTTCTCTCAGATGTCGGAGAGAAACTTTTTGAAGTGTTTATACTATGACATAAATGTAACTGAATTAAGTGCTGACATTTTTGGTTGAGAGAAGATGTCGATATTTAATTACAATTTTGTTTAGACTAGAGATAGAAAAATAAAAATCTTTCCATGATTGAATCATTGTCATGATTCCATTGACTAGATGGAGTCAAAAGACTGAAAACAGCATAAACTGCGAACTACCCGGCCCCACGCCTTGAATAAATTTTAAAGCTCAAAGTTTGTAAAAAAAGTGTGCATTTGCCTCATCATTTTTTAAACCACTTCTTGTTAATTCAATTTTCATAATCTTAAAAAGAATCTTTCTTTCATAATTTTTGGTGCAAATACTTACACTTCTGATAAAATTAGTAACTACACAACAAGTTTACGAAAAAAATATTTCAAAAAGGCATGATGAAATTCTTATTAACATTAATGTGTCAACAACAACTAATGAAGCACTTCTATCTCATAAACTTCAAATTTGGCACCTGTGTATACAATATCCTAAAGATTTATGAAAAAGTTGGCAAGTTCTGAAAACCTCCCGGAGGACAAATAGAAGGGGGGCAAACACTCCCGTTTTTTTTAAAGAAAATCAGACCTATATCTGTGGATCCTAAAAGTGTAATATACAATAACACCAAATTTCAATTTCTTAGGACGCCTAAAAGTGGTTGTGATTGAAAGTAACATCATCTTAGGAATTAGATGAAAAATAATATTACTGATAAGAACTAACTCAAAAAAATGTGCATTTGCCTCATCATCATTTTCCAATTCTTGTGATTTTGAGTCACAAGCACTATTAAGCATCCTAAGAACTTGAAATTTGATGTCATTATACATTGCATTCTAAGGATCCCTAGAAAGGTCTGAATTTTTCTAAAAAAGTACGGCGGCGTCCCCCCTCCCCCCTTAATCGGCCCCGGAGGATTTTCAGGACTTGAAGACTTTTTTTATAAATGTTGAGGACATGATTTGAGTGCCAAATTTTAAGTTTTTGAGATGCCTAGAAGTGCTTCATTAGTTATTGAAACGTAAATGTTAATAAGAATTTCATCACGCCTTTTTGAAATTTTTTCCCGTAAACTAGTTGTTTAGTTACTAATTATTAATTAATTAATTTACTTAATTTTTCACTTGCTTATTAGCGAGAGCTTAAACTGTTTTAAATCGAAACTCTCGAGAGAATGATTAAAAGTAGACGACTATTCTACTTTTGATATATCTATCCGAGACCTGTTAAAACTTGTCTCAGTACCGTTTACACTTACGACATTTTATCTCAAGTAATATATCTCAACTATATCAATCTATATGAATAAAATCTCCGATACCTTCTATAAACAAGGTTTACACTTATTACATTTTATTCTAGAGAGAAATGTAACGAATAAAATCTCTAGTATAAACGTACCTTTTTATACACATGTATTATAATATACTATTTTACGTTAAAAAATAAAAATTACACTAGAATTTTTAAAAGACTACCGACACGTGACTTTTAAAATATTGAATAAATAATTAGTTTAATTATAAATTTTCTAAATAAATATTTAATAATAATTAGCAATAAATGTATTAACTAAATTAATTAATTAAACTCACGAAATAAGTCATTTTCATCTTTATTTATACATATAAAGGTGGTCACGTGTCGGTAGTCTTTAAAAAATTTGACTATATGTGCGGTTAAGATTTTACTTTTCCTGCCTAGACAGTAGAAAAGTACTTTTCTGACAATTTTTCCTGCCTCGGCGGGAAAGTTAAACTTCACCGTTACCTATTGAGTGACACAAAGGCGACTTTTTCTGACATTTGAAGAAAAAAGTCTTTTCTTTATGCTGAATTGAAAATAATTTTTCAATTTTTGTTAATTAAAGATTTCAATTAAAAAAAATTTACGAAAAAAAAAATAAACGAACGTCAGTGAAGAGGGTGAGAAAAACTTAGGAAAATACATGGCACAGGCCATGATGCTGAGATCTTTCGTACTAAATGAGTGACTAGGTGGATGGTGGCTATGAATAACATAAAAAAAACAGAATAAAATAACATGAACACTCTCTGGTTATACCATACGGTTGCGTCGCGTCGTCTGAGCCAAAGGATTGTTATAGGTTTGTTTGCTATTGCGTGATTTGTAAATGGTTTGATTTGTAGTTTAATTTATTTTTTGGTTGGGTAATTTAATAATGTGGTGTGATTATTTGATTATTTAATTTTATTTAATTTTGGAACTCTCTCTTCCTTTTTTTATGCCCAGGTGGCGAATGAAAAAAAAATAAAGTTTATTTATTTATTTATTATTAAAAAAAATTTACTTTAGGCCTAATTTGAGAATATGAATTTTAAAATTATCGATATTTAACCCCAATAGCTTTAAAATGAATCTGGCAATGATGTTACAGAAAATAATAGATTGACAGTTGTCAAAAAACGTGATATTATACGGCAAAGGAGGCAAATGTGTCGTCATGCTCATGATTGAGAAACAAAATAAATTTTAATGTTTCCTGAACAAACTCCACCGCCTTTTATTTTCACTTTGACAAAATGCACCTCGTTTCAGTCTGAATTGGCAAAATTTACCTCGCTTCGGTCACAGCCAATCAGAGAGCTAGATTATCTCCCATTGATCAAGAAATGGTGCATTCTGCTTAAATGCGACCAGGGGACCTGGAAATGGCTGCAAACAAAGATTTTGTGACTGATTCTGTCTCGGTTTTTTCCGCTGATTACTAATCTGCCTGGTGCCACTTTGAGGGCTTTAGGCCAACCTCAGGGACAAGGCAAACTTATGACTAATTCTAGATTTTCTCTGATTAATTTTACATTTGAAAATTTACTTTTAAACATGCTTAACGATATAATCGAACTAACAGCAACTGTATCTACCTCGATTGTTATTGGTATGTTTTCAATAACTGGTTGGACCATGACAGGATCTCCTTTACTGAATGCTCTTGACTGCTGTACTTCTTCGACTCGGTTAATACTTGACCAATACACAACGTTGTAGTAATTTTCATCGGACTCATCACTTTCTTGCTATGCCTCACTCATTTCATTCTCAGACTCCTCTTGCTCGACATAATTGATTCGACGCATACATAGATGCTTTGACTGTGTTCCCCATTTTGCCACAAGTATAACACTTTCAGTTCATTGCCGCACATTTGGACTCATCGAAATGACTTCTTAAGCATCTCCGATATGACTTCTTGATCAATTGACTCACGACTTTGTTTGACTTTTTTGACTTGACTGACTTGCGGATTTGTACAAGTTTTCATGACTTGAATTTTTGAACTTATATGCAGGCTTATTTCCGAACCCTCTAAACGACACTTTATTAACAGATTCTGTTCTTATGGTTCTTGCTTGACCTTCTGCTAGTTCCATTCCACTTGCAATTTGACACGACTTTGTGAATGTCAAATTATCTTTTCCCAATAACTTTTTCTTTATACCTTCTGACTTTAATCCGCACACGAACTTGTCTCGCAAGGCTTCGTCTTGACGAAACTGACCAAAAGCGTAATGTTTTGCTAGACCTTTGACTTTAATTATGTACATTTGGATATCCTCGTTACTCTCTTGCTTGCAATCGAAGTCTTAAGACATTTTTAATAATCACATTTTAATTTTTTTCTATTTAACGGTTAGGTTGACAAAATTTTGCAACAGAGATAATTTATGCAGAATTAAAATACGAACGAAATGATGTATTTAAATGTTTAAATAGTAAAAGTAGTGGCAAAGAAGCACAATTTTTCATGAATTTGGAAAGAATTTGGTAACAGCAATTTTTTCCCTTAAACGGTCTAGAGTTCTAATCATATTAGCTTTCGGTTGGGAATTTTGTTACATTTCATTTCATTTATTAGCTTACAATTGGCAAGCACCATCCGACTGTGGAATTTTTTAAATTTATGCATATTGCCAAAATATTAGAAGTATATTTGACTATTTAGTAGAAATATTAAAAATAGAATATATCGAGGATTGTGATGTGTCCGTAAACTTAGCAGGGACTTTTTTGATTTAAAAAAAAACCTTTCGCCAATCGTTTGTAAGTCGTTTGTAACTGTTTGTAAGTCCGGTTCCGACGTTTGTAAGTCAAAAATTAGCGAGATATTCATGTTTTAAAAACCTTCTGCCAACTTACCGGAAGCAGGAACTTTTTATCTGATAAGAAAAATTTAAGTACCAATCGATAGACAATCGTTTGTAAGTATTTGTAACTCCTGTCCCGACGTTTGTAACTCAAAAATAAAAAAGATACGACCCAAAAACTAACGTCAACTTGGCAGGGACTTTTTGTCCGATAAGAATTTTTTTTATACCAATTGATAGATAATCGTTTGTAAGTATTTGTAACTCTTGTCCCGACGTTTGTAACTCAAAAATAAAAAAGATACGGTCCAAAAACTAACGTCAACTTGGCAGGGACTTTTTGTCCGATAAGAATTTTTTTTATACCAATTGATAGATAATCGTTTGTAAGTATTTGTAACTCTTGTCCCGACGTTTGTAACTCAAAAATAAAAAAGATACGACCCAAAAACTAACGTCAACTTGGTAGGGACTTTTTGTCCGATAAGAATTTTTTTTATACCAATTGATAGATAATCGTTTGTAAGTATTTGTAACTCTTGTCCCGACGTTTGTAACTCAAAAATAAAAAAGATACGGTCCAAAAACTAACGTCAACTTGGCAGGGACTTTTTGTCCGATAAGAATTTTTTTTATACCAATTGATAGATAATCGTTTGTAAGTATTTGTAACTCTTGTCCCGACGTTTGTAACTCAAAAATAAAAAAGATACGACCCAAAAACTAACGTCAACTTGGCAGGGACTTTTTGTCCATAAGAATTTTTTTTATACCAATCGATAGATAATCGTTTGTAAGTGTTTGTAACTCTTGTCCCGACGTTTGTAACTCAAAAATAAAAAAGATATGGCCCAAAAACTAACGTCAACTTGGCAGGGACTTTTTGTCCGATTTGACTTTTTTGAAGTGCCCTTTTGCTACAAATTAGTAACTAATTTGTAACTATTTGTAACCATAAAATCAAGATTTGTAACTCAACCGTTATGCCCCTAAAAATAAAAAATGTTTTGGGGGCCAGCTTCTCGGGGGCCCCCAAATATCGCATTTCGAAAAAATTTTTGGCCCAAAAATTAGTAACTAATTTGTAACTATTTGTAACCTAAAAATTAAAATTTGTAAGTCACGCGCAAAGGACATATGGATATTCAAAGTTTTGGGGGCTAACTTCGCGAGAGCCGCCGAACTTTGAGTTTTCGAAATTTTTTTTTAGCCAAAAATTAGTAAGTAATTAGTAACTATTTGTAACCTAAAAATTAAAATTTGTAAGTTTCGTCTCGCGGAGTTACCTTGAGTCAAATTTTGGGGTGCGTGAAGTTAGCCCCCAAAGTTCAGGTTTTTTAAGTGCGCTTTTGCCACAAGTTAGTAACTAATTTGTAACTATTTGTAACTTTAAAACGAAAATTTTAAAGTCAAACCGTCAGTCTTTAAAAAATGATTTTTTTTCGCTAGTGAGTTGGTGATATTTAGTAATGATGATAGGACTTATTCTTTTTTTAAAGAAAAGCTTTAAAAAGAATTTAAATAAATGACTAAAATATCACAATTTTCTTCTAAATAATTATACCTACTTACCTATTACTTAAATACCGGTTTCGCTAATAAGCATTATCAGGTGTAGAATACTCTACAACTAATGATGGTGTAGTACTCTACTCTACACCCTTTTTAAATTCTTTTTAAAGCTTTTGTTTTAAAAAGAATAAGTCCTTTCATCTTCTTATAGGAAACTTAGGGTAATTTAGGGTAATATGAGACATTGTGATAAAGGTTTAAATTTAATTTTAATTCTTAAATCAAGAAGAACTTCTCTCATCGAATTATTAGAATCTATAAAAATAATATGCCTTGATGTGTATTAACTTACTTCTAAAAAGTAATCAAGAAGTAATATATCTTAGGATTCGGATTAGGATTGTTAGGGTGGAGGGTAAACCGAGGTGTACGCGCACTTAGGCCGCGTAGTCGGGCCCATTGTGCTGCCTTCTTTAGTAACTCCTTCTGACCCTTCAGTCCTTGACCCATCCCAACCTTTGGATGAATCCAAGGATACTGGAGGGCGAAGTGTCGCTGATAGAGGTAGTACGTTATCTCGTGAACGATGAGTCACACCATCGCAGTAGTCGAAAATGTGAATAACTTGCTTGTTACTAAAAAATTTAAAAATTTTTTAAATCTCCCGTCATTTATATAAATTAGTCAATGTGTTTATCATTTAAAATTTCACCACAATAGCCCTCTTCCTTCTAAATAGCCCCATCTTCGCGTAGCTTTTTTCAAGGGCATCGTTTACGAGATACCGTACTACCTCTACTGGCCATATTAGGCCAGTATTCCCCTAACATGGATCCTCGAATTAGCGTTAACGCAGGGCAGTGACAAAGCACGTGTTCCATTGCTTCATCCGCTTCATTGCATCCTCTACATCTGGGGCTGTCAGCAACACCCATTCTGTATAGATGCTTGTTCAGTCGACAGTGTCCAGTGAGAGTGCCAGCGATGGCACGTAAGTTCTCGCGAGACAACCGTAGGTAATAACTAGCGTACTTTTTAGATGGCGCTTTTATAGCTGCTTTGGCAAACCTGCAGCTGGTGCACTTAGCCCAACGTTTTCTATGGGCTATCAGCGTGTTACTTTTCAGTAGACTGTCGAGGGTGCTGACTGAGGGAGTAATAGAGGGCTCAGAGCAAATAGGCAAAATCGCCGAGCCCTCTCTCGCCAACTGGTCAGCTCTTTCATTACCCTCGTTTCCTTGATAACCTTTGACCCAGCAGAGTTTTAGGTCGTTATATGTAGATATCTGATTCAGAACTTTGGTGCATTCTAGCACCAAACCAGAGGTTACTTTATGGCTGTTTAGTGCCGCGAGCACCGCTGTGCTGTCTGAATGTTGTGGTTGATGATTTCGCTCTCTATAATATACCGAGAGCCTTCTAGCACCCCTATTAGTTCTGTTTGAAAAACTGAGGTGTGTTTGCCTAGCGATATGCTTTTGCTTAGATTCAGCTCAGGTGAATATATACCCGCTCCGGAGCCGCTATCTGTTTTAGATCCGTCGGTATAGATAGAGATGTCAGGTGTGAGAGTTTCTGTATCTATTGACAGAATCTTGAATGATCTGTTGAAAACATAATGTAGGTGAAATGTGATCCGTACCCAACGTGAGTAGAGGCAGCTGTTACGTGCTGTCCTCGACAACACTTAGATGTCCTACATTTGTTGAATTATTCCACAAGCCCAGTCCACTTTAAAATTTTCGTTGTAGGGTTACAAATAGTTACAAATTAGTTACTAACTTGTGGCAATAGCGCACTTAAAAAACCTGAACTTTGGGGCCTAACTTCACGCACCCCGAAATTTGACTCAAGTTAACTCCGCGAGACGAAACTTACAAATTTTAATTTTTAGGTTACAAATAGTTACAAATTACTTACTAATTTTTGGCTAAAATTAATTTCGAAAACTCAAAGTTCGGCGGCTCCCGCGAAGTTAGCCCCCAAAACTTTGAATATCCATATGTCCTTTGCGCGTGACTTACAAATTTTAATTTTTAGGTTACAAATAGTTACAAATTAGTTACTAATTTTTGGCAAAAAAATTTTTCTAAAAATCAAAGTTCGGGGGCTCCCGGGAACTTAGCCCCCAAAACTTTGATTATGCATATGTCCTTTGTGCGTGCAAATTTTAATTTTTAGGTTACAAATAGTTACAAATTAGTTACTAATTTTTGGCCCAAAATTTTTTTCGAAATGCGATATTTTGGGGGCCCCGAGAAGCTGGCACCCAAAACGTTTTTTATTTTTAGGGGCATAACGGTTGAGTTACAATATTTGATTTTATGGTTACAAATTAGTTACTAATTTGTGGCAAAAGGGCACTTCAAAAATGTCAACTTTGGGGCTAACTTCACCCACCCCTGATTGGGTCCTGTTACTTGCAGGGGTTGCAAAAGAGTTTTACTACCTCCACCTATTAACACAAATTAAGAGTTGCAAACACTTACAAACGATTATCTATCAATTGGTATAAAAAAATTCTTATCGGACAAAAAGTCACTGCCAAGTTGACGTTAGTTTTTGGGCCGTATCTTTTTTATTTTTGAGTTACAAACGTCGGGACAAGAGTTACAAATACTTACAAACGATTATCTATCAATTGGTATAAAAAAAATTCTTATCGGACAAAAAGTCCCTGCCAAGTTGACGTTAGTTTTTGGGCCGTATCTTTTTTATTTTTGAGTTACAAACGTCGGGACAAGAGTTACAAATACTTACAAACGATTATCTATCAATTGGTATAAAAAAATTCTTATCGGACAAAAAGTCCCTGCCAAGTTGACGTTAGTTTTTGGGCCGTATCTTTTTTATTTTTGAGTTACAAACGTCGTGACAGGAGTTACAAATACTTACAAACGATTATCTATCAATTGGTATAAAAAAAATTCTTATCGGACAAAAAGTCTCTGCCAAGTTGACGTTAGTTTTTGGGCCGTATCTTTTTTATTTTTGACTTACAAACGTCGGGACAAGAGTTACAAACACTTACAAACGATTGTCTATCAATTGGTATAAAAAAAAATTCTTATCGGACAAAAAGTCTCTGCCAAGTTGACATTAGTTTTTGGGCCGTATCTTTTTTATTTTTGACTTACAAACGTCGGGACAAGAGTTACAAATACTTACAAACGATTATCTATCAATTGGTATAAAAAAAATTCTTATCGGACAAAAAGTCCCTGCCAAGTTGACGTTAGTTTTTGGGCCGTATCTTTTTTATTTTTGAGTTACAAACGTCGTGACAGGAGTTACAAATACTTACAAACGATTATCTATCAATTGGTATAAAAAAAATTCTTATCGGACAAAAAGTCTCTGCCAAGTTGACGTTAGTTTTTGGGCCGTATCTTTTTTATTTTTGACTTACAAACGTCGGGACAAGAGTTACAAACACTTACAAACGATTGTCTATCAATTGGTATAAAAAAAATTCTTATCGGACAAAAAGTCTCTGCCAAGTTGACATTAGTTTTTGGGCCGTATCTTTTTTATTTTTGACTTACAAACGTCGGGACAAGAGTTACAAACACTTACAAACGATTATCTATCAATTGGTATAAAAAAAATTCTTATCGGACAAAAAGTCCCTGCCAAGTTGACGTTAGTTTTTGGGTCGTATCTTTTTTATTTTTGACTTACAAACGTCGGGACAAGAGTTACAAACACTTACAAACGATTATCTATCAATTGGTATAAAAAAAATTCTTATCGGACAAAAAGTCCCTGCCAAGTTGACGTTAGTTTTTGGGTCGTATCTTTTTTATTTTTGAGTTACAAACGTCGGGACAGGAGTTACAAATACTTACAAACGATTGTCTATCGATTGGTACTTAAATTTTTCTTATCAGATAAAAAGTTCCTGCTTCCGGTAAGTTGGCAGAAGGTTTTTAAAATATGAATATCTCGCTTATTTTTGACTTACAAACGTCGGAACCGGACTTACAAACAGTTACAAACGACTTACAAACGATTGGCGAAAGATTTTTTTTAAATTCAAAAAAGTCCCTGCTAAGTTAACGGACACGATTGTGATAGACGATTTGTTTCTATAATTTTATTTAACCTTCCAACGGCATACTGTAAATTTACATGTAAATTTTAAAATTATTAGAGCGAATTGCATACAAACAAAATATGAAGTTATTTTGGGACCCGAAGATTTTTTCAGACTGAGCAGGGCAGATTTCCAAAACATTAAAATGCAATTCCAAACATTTTCGTCTATATCGTCGAATTAACTCAATCAGGGGAGGGGACATACTGATTGCTTAAAACTTTTAAAAGACAGAATTAGAACATCGCGGGAAGGGGGGGGCATTTATTCTACGGCAATTGATGGTAATTTGTATACTTATTGTTAAATTAACATAATGCAGTTAATGTTTAAAAAATCGCCCCCCCCCTCATATCTACGCCACTGGGACAGTACCAAAAGAAGAGAGGCAGTGTTATTTTACATTATTCTTACCGATTATGCATTAGAATACAAACAGGTCAACGTGAGAATGTCTTGTATGTTATAAAACCAATTGTTCATAATATATTCTATTTTTGCGGTCTTGTAGCGTTGCTGCTATCATATTTGGAGAAAACCCAAAAGAAAGCTTTCTTGTTAAAAATTTCATCTACATTATTTTTTAACTAAGGTAGTTTGACGTATATAGCTTAACTTTGGAGCAACTTGCAAAAACTAGAATTAGTCATACGTTTGCCTCCCCCCTGAGGTAAGCAGAGGGGGTGCGGGTGGTGCATTTTTATCACATACTCCGGAGGTCACCCCTAATGTATTTCAGGAATAAAATCGCTGCCAGATATTTTTTCTTTTTCACTATCGTTTATGATGTTTATTTTACTAGGCTATTGTATTATCGTAATAAATTAATAATACAGACATAGGTAAACAGTAAAATTGTTATTAACAATAAAAAAAGTGCATTATAGGCAGTCACATGACATTTATTTAGGTATAACACTTGATAATACTGCACTGGTGTACTATTGAAATTGAGGCATTCTGCCTAATTTCCTGAATTTTATTTGCAACAACTGTAATTGCTTCAATTTGAATTTTTTGTGGATTTATTGACAAGGTTCGACAAACTTTAAGTGTTTCTTTCCGATCCACAAAAAAAAGATTTTTTTGTTTGCATAACAGTCATGTAAAAAATTTTTGTAATAACTTCAATGCCTTCTAGGTTTACACAAACTTTCTCTAATTTTTAGAATTTTCCAGCCAGGGTTTATGACTCTATCTTAGCTTAAATTGATTCTTTTAGATCAACTATGTTTTGCCTTTTCGTCAAGTGTAAAGTAATAATTGCTTTTATACTTAGCGAAAAGGCAGAAAAGGCTTATACAAATAAGCAAATTGTCATTTTACTACAAAAACATGGGTTTAATTGTAATAACTAATTAACAATGACTCTTCTTACGAAAATCGGGACATTTCTTAAGTGTCATCATAAAATTTAGGAGATGTACCATTATCTTTTTGACGCAGTTTGATTTTTCTGGTCAAACTGTATTTTTTAACAATTCCGTAAAGGAAGTGTAAAAATTTACAAAAAGGGATTCGAAAATAAGCAGAAAATAGGTTTTATAGTAGCTAAGAAACTTGAGTTTAACAATTAATATCTGTGACACTTCTTACAACAATCAGAATCTTTCTTAAGTGTCGCTGATCATATTTATAACATTTAGGGAAAGGAACAAATAATTACTAGAAATCAATTACAATTTTACTTATTTTTGAGTTCAATTGCAGGTCTAAACCATGATAAGTTTAACAATAATAATTATTATTAAATTATTACCATTGAAACTTGTTACAATAATAGGGATTTATCTTGTTGACTATTTCACTAGAGTGTATTATAGCGACAATAAAATCAAGTATTCAGGTGACAAAACAAGTACCTTGGCAAAACTAACAACATGGAATCTCAGCGACAATTTTTTTGACGTTTTAAACGTTCAAGTCAGCTTGGAAATTAAATCATTGTCAAAGTGACATTTTTGCATCGCATTGCGTTTTGCAGTAAAAAATAAGTTTTTTAAGTGAAAATAGACTTAATTTTTCTCTCGTAAAATAGTCATGTCGAATACCACTCAAGATAAAATTTTGTAGGCAAAATTGTTCTCTTGTAAGTATTCAAGTTTGTTTCTTTTTGACAATTTCGCTCATGACATTTAATTAAAAATCACTCGCCGTACGGCTCGTGATTTTTTGACAAATGTCATTCGCGAAATTATCAAGCAACAAACTTTCATAACAATCGATCAATTTTGCCGACAAAATTTTATCTCTAGTGGTATTATATATGATAATAAAAATTAGGAAAAGGAGCTCTTTTGAAAATGATAAGAACTGGTATCTTTAAGGTCCTTCGCACATTAAGCGATTGAAAAGCAACTGAACTCTGCTTTTCAATCGCTTAATTGTCGAAGGGACTAATTCTCTAAATAAACCTCACGATAGTAGCGCTAGTGGTGTAGCCGTTGGATCAATATTCGTTTGCGCTACGTCCAGTGAATGCGGCCAATGTTACAATTATTTTGGTCTTTAGCAGTTCAAGACATGAAAATATGAAAAAAAAATATAAAGAAAAGTATTTTAGTTTTCGGTTTTGCAACTTTTTAGCGATTTCAAAAATTAAAAACCAAAATTTAAAATTTTAGAGCCCTTGTGACAGCTGAAATAATAAAAATATTTAAAAATTTATTTAACAAAAAACGTTTGTTTTTATGTGTTTTACAATTTACCAATACGCAAAACTCAACATTATTAAATTAAAAAATCCAAAATTTCCTTGCCCTTGTGGCAGTTCTAAACCTCATTATTTCTTTTTTTTGTACTAACAAAAAAGTTTATATTTGTAATTTGCAACTTTTTCTTTATATAACATTGCCATTTTCCAAAAATCGCAAAATCGGCCCACCCTACTATATAGGTACTGTAATGTTAGCCCTGTTGCGAAGTTTCATCCCATGTTATAGCTTGACGTTTTTCAAAAATATAAAAAAAGTATTAATTAAAATATGATTGTGACTAAAAATATATTCTTAGAAAGAGTATTTTTATAATCAGTTAAAAAATTCCATAATTTTATTATTTTAAGTTTTTGTATGTGACGTCATCCCATATAAAAGCATAGGAACGCCCCTCACCTCTCCCCGTTGGCATGCCTGATCCACCTTAATAAATAATTATCAGTAATAATATAACAAGAGAGTGAGAATAAATTGAAAATAATTTGACAGATTTTTTGAAAACGCGTTGCAATAGTCACGAGAGCCCGCAGGGCTCGAGTGGCTATTTCCAAATGGCAACAAGTTTAAACAAAATCTGTCAAATTATTTTCTAATTTATCGAACTCGCGAGTTATATTTGACTAGATTATTTATGATTCACAAATTTTTACAATAAAAAAGATCACTAAAACTATGATAAAACTATTGAAAAATTTAATTTAATTAATTATTTTGACAACTATCTGACAATTGCTAATCAAATAAAAGCTACAGTGATTATTCCCGAGAATAATCACAAGAGATTTATTCCCACTATAATAATGACATAATTGGTTGAAACTTACCCTTGTGACAAATAAAGAAGCATTTCATTGGTTTTAAGAAACGTCAAAAAATAATCATAATTATTAAACTAACGAAGTGTGCTTTTTTAGAGAAACCGCGCTCTTTAGCAAATGAAAATTACCTAGACTGAGCTCCATCCTAACATAAGTTATGTATTAAAAGCTATTTCGAAAAGGAAGAGCGATTTGGACTCAAAAATTATAACCGAGAAAAGGAGAAAATAGGTAGGATAGTTATAAGGTGCTTTCACCTGAACAGCTATAAAAACATGAAAACAATAATTTTACATTGCACTATTAATTGTCTGTTTATATGCTGTATGTTTTGTTAACAGGTGCAAAATGCAGAGTTTGAAAATCCTATTTCGGAGGAAGAAGTTGACGGTTTTGCTACCCAAACGGATATGACCGCTGAAATGTTAACTGTAAAATTTGAGCAGTTACTTTTGCATCTAAGAAAATTACCGAGAGCATGACACAAATGTCTCCCTTTGGATTGATGGAAGATATTTTTAACCAAAAGTGGAAATATTAACAGGCTTTGAATATACGATCTATTTGTACTAAATATATACTTTTTAGAAATACCTACACACTTTATTATAATTGACTTTATATTATATAACAAATTTTAAATAAACACATGTATGTATTATCAATAAACAGCCTTCAGATAATCGTCTATTCGGTTCTAAAGAATCCTAAATGCTAAGTCATAAAAATGCAGGAAAGGATAGTTTTGAAGCACAAATTCATGCTTTAGGGCCTTAAGTTTAGGCGATTGGGATAAAAATGAATTATATAATAACTTTTTAATTTAATTTACTTGGGTTTTTAGGATGACATGTAATTGTAAACTATTTATTACATCGATTTGTGTAAAAAAAATTACTTTTTTGAGGATCATTTTCAAAATGATAATATCTAATATTTTATTATCACTAAATAACCTGAAGATATAATATTTCATGGACCTCGTCTTAAGATAATGTTCTAACCTTAGTTCTAAGGATTTTTAACCAAACGCTATCATCGTCTAACCTAACTTCTTAAAGAATATTGTAGATGGGAACCTTTACTTTTTTGAAGGCTGCCATCCAACCACCATTTTTTGTCACGTGGTTTGGATTGCCTAATATGACAACTGTAACTTTAGTTAATTTTCCTTGTATCTTCAACGTATAAATTCCGTGAATTAGACTTAGTAGTCATCCGTAATTATTTATTTATTTCATTAGCAGGTTAAAAAGGCACAATAATTACCAAACTACGTTTCAAATTTCGGACGTCTTCCAAGCTGTCAAATTGGAGTAGCACACTGGAGTAGTTACAACAACGACCGATAGAGCGTTGACGTTGCACCAAAAACAGGACCGTATTCCGGAAATTTGATAATTTTGTTATTATTTATAACTTAATTATAGTTTATTTCATTTTTTCCTGTATATATTTAAAAACATTATATTTTTATTTTCCATAGTCGATTCTTTTATTCAAAAGGTTAAAGGAACCCGGACCTCACGATTGAGGTGCTTCGGGAAAGAGTAATTATAAATTTATTTGTCAGCCAGGGAAACGGACTTTATCTAAGCGTAAGGCCATTTTGCTCGCTACACAACAGTATGCTGACGAAAATTTTGGAACATCCAAAATATGATACAACAGATATAATTATACAACAGATAATTTAGATAAAGTTTAATTATTGTAATACATTTCAAGGGCTATTTTAATAAACTAATTAATGAAAAGCTAATACGTTTATTTAACAGAACATCTAAACTTTGTAGCGGAAAATTGTATTTTCAATCTTCTTCTTCTTCTCCTTCTCCTTCTCCTTCTTCTCCTTCTTCTTCGTCTTCTTCATCTTTATCACGTTTCAGAAGGAAGAAGATTAATATTCCTAATAACAGTAGCAAAACTGCAGCAGTTATGGCGCCAATCATCCACCACTCAAGTGGACATCGGCGTTTCTTTGCCTTGTCTATCCACTGTGAATGAAATACTACGCCAGTAAACATTTCACGACCTTTATTACCTGAAAATGAAGTTGCAACTCCTACAAGTTGCTGACCCGGGCAAACTAGACCGTTACCACGGTCGGCCTAAAAGGTTTAAGTTATAAGATTGAAAAATTATCAGTTTTATATATTTATCTTACAACAGTATGACCCTGTTTCCTCTCTATAATGCCAGCACAAAAAATACCTGGTTTAACTCTAGATTTAAATGTATCTAAACAGTCTTTATGATAACATTGCTCATCATAATACCACCGTATTTCTTCGTTAGGTTCTTCCTGAAAAAAACATTACTTGGTTTTGGAATCGACTATTACACAACCATATTCATCAACTTTTGAAAAATTAGGTTAAATCAATTATTGATTATAGAAAATACAGACTAAGACCCGCTGCACCTGCCTGTTGAATTCTATTTCAATAAATCAATAGACCGTGGGCCCTTAACAGAAAAAACGGGATGATCGTATTCACGCTGAGCTCTTGGGGATAAGCTATTTAATACTCACCGAACACGAAAATCTGGTTGGCTTCTGTGGACACTGGCTTAAGCGCTCACAGTCCTTCAATGAAATTGTTAAAAATATTCGGTAAAAAAGTTTACAGTATTCGGGTTGCCACTTTGCCATTCTTTCATTTAGATAATATTAATCGACCAAAAAATTTGGCATCCCTCCACAGTGGCTTACTCAGCGTTAAAGTTGGGCCGAAGTCAACATTTTCAGACCATACAACTCCCAAACAGTATTCGGGCTACCTTTTGGCAAATCAACTATTTTTGACCTAACAATTAAGAATTTGCATTTGACATCCCTCTTTGGTGGCTTACCCGCTCTCCTCACTAATTAAAAATTGTGTGTGAAGAGTTGATAAAATGCCTGACAGTATTTGAGCTAAAATTTTAATAGTAACTCACTGGTAGTGTACAAGATCAAAAAATGTCATTGGCATCCAAATTGCGTGGCTTTAAAGGGAGGTAGGAGGATTTTAAATTGTACGCGCATATGGTAAATATAATATGATAGTATTCAGATAGCCACTTCGTGTAATTGTTAGTTACACATAATGTAGGTTGTATAGAAAAGATACATCGTTTCCAGTGGCTTTAACAGCGTTAAGAGGTCAATAACAAGAAGTTAATAACAAAACAATCACTTTAAGTTTCATTCATGAAAATCCACATTATGCAGATACAAATTTGGAATTAGCTAGGGTTAAGGGTGTAGATAGACCTTGTGAAATAAGTACCACCGCCAGTTGTGTGCATCGTGGAGTAAATGTGCCCTTAACCTTTGAAGAAACTAACTCGATAAGAAATAAAAATATCGAAATTGCGTTCCCTCCATTTGATAGAACATGAAATTCTGAGTAATTTATGTTTATATGAAATTTACGGTAGAAACAATATTTTTTCAGAAAAATGTAATGAAAGAAAATTAAAGATAGGTCGCTGGAAATTAGTGAATTTGAAATAACAAAAGTAGATGTAGCTTTCCCAGTATCTAGCCAGGATGTATCTATTTAATTATCAACAGAGCAAATGATGTTCATAAAAGTCCACCATAGAGGGTATTTTGCCTTCTGTTTTGACAACACACTCTCTCTCGACTCTCTAAATCCGTAAGAATTAAGTGATTTTAGGGTAATTTTTTGAAGACCATGAAATTATCTATCCGATCTAACAAAAATGTTTGTTTTAATTTCCATAATAATTAATCCATAAAAAAATTAATAAGATCAAATATGTTATGCTTCTTGGGAAGCATTCGGGTGCATCCACTGAATTCGGATGCCAATGACTTTTTTGATCTTTGTACACTGTCAGTGAGCCCAAATACTGTTATGTACTTATCGCAAAAAGCTAACTTTTAATTTAAATTCTTTCTTGGGGCAGCATTGGGAAGTATCCAATGAATTCGGAAGCCAATTGCATATTTTGATCTTGTACACTGGCAGTGAGTTACTATAAAAATTTGAGCCCAGATACTGTTATGTACCTATCGCAAAAAACTAACTTTTAATTTAAATTCTTTTTTGGGAAGCATTCGGAAGCATCCACTGAATTAGGATGCCAATGACATTTTTTATTGTGTGTTTTCATTGGGTGCTTGTATTTCGCTTGCAGTGGTAGTGTAGAAAGTTAAAACCTATCTAGCTTTCACCAACCGTGCTACCGCTTACCAATTCCACTAAGTTTATGTGAACAACGCGGTAGAACTAGACGGCTTTAACTTTCTACACTAATCCTGCGCTACCAATGCAACTGCACTATTGCTTATGTGTAAGGCCCGGATCTTAGGCAAAATGCCTATTTAGTTGGGTGTAAGGCACTGAGATGAAACTTACACATAAATTTGTTTCTAAAAAAATTAAGTCATATAAGCCGCATTTAATTTTGCCTAAATGCCTATTTTCCTATTTTACGCCTAAAACTCAAAATGCGTGCCTAAAATCACATTAAGTAGCCTAAAAATACATTTTTAAGTATACCTATTTCAAACTATCTCGTACTTTTAAAAAGTTAGTGATTGAAAAAAAAATTTTTTTTGTTCTTATCTTGACGTTTTGAGTTCTTCTGATTCTAATACAAAAAAAAATTTCTTCGAGTCCGTCGGGCCATATAGGTGTCTGTAAAAGCTGTGGAGCAAAAACTACTGAACCGATTATAATGAAATTTGGTTTTAGCTACTTTAAAATTATTTCATGGGCTTTTCATAATTCGGAATTTGGATTGACTTGACATACTTTCAAATACTGCCCTACCACATCTTGTGTGTTGTACAGTATTTTTCAAGTTTTAAAAACATACTACTTCTTAATTATTTTTTTTAATAACCTGGGAGTAGGTATAGCTATTTGCAATTTGTTATTGAACACGTAAATTACTTAGTACTCATTTTGAGCAAAAAGTGTTCATTGTTTAATCCCCGGTTATAACAAAAATGCAATGTTTATTATATTTGAATAAAATATTTACCAAGAATTTTTTTTAAATCGGATAGCCTTCTTAGGATATTTCGCCTAAATGGACCTAAATTTAGATTTTTAGAGCCTAAATTACACAATTTTATGGCCTAAATATTGTCCTAAAATCAGATTTTTAACGGCCTAAAATCCGGGCCTTACTTATGTGAATGATACTTCAGTCGCATAATAGTACGGCACGATCGTAGCCCGGGCGTAACCCAGCCTCTCATGTGTAAATCGAAAACTGCACTTCAATGTATTTTATATGGAAATGTCAGTTTTTTTATTGACATGGAAACGACACGGCATATGCACGACCCGATATACAGTTGAGTTTTTAAAAGACTACCGACACGTGACCAACGCAATGCATATTATGAATTAAGGTCCTGCGCGTCCTGCCTATACTGAGTAGATAGGGAAACATGCGGACAGTAAAATGAGTTAATCTTCCGTATTTTTTAAAGGATCAAGTTGGACAAATTCTATCATAAATTAGATAAAATTATCTACCTATTACATGTTTTTTCAAAGTCCTTAAGATTCTCTAAGTACCCAAAAAAAATTACAAACTTCGACAAGTTTTGTTGTTGGTTCGTTTTAAAATGTTTTTAAAAAAACTTATTTTTTCTACTCCCATATGTGAAACTAAGCATTTCGTCATCACTTACTCGTTACGAAAATAGCATTTTCGTCTCTAGTGAGAAAAAGTGTTATTACAAGCAGATGTTATTTACAACATGAGGTGAAACCAGTTTTTTTGTGGTCGGTTCACATTTTAGTAAAAAGAATTATTTTTTTAAAATGTACTAATTATCGTCGTAGAAAAAATAGCATTTACGACTCGAGATGAAATCCGTTTTTTTCGTTCGAAAGATTAATTCACTCGCCCCTACGGGGCTTGTGAATTAAATTCTATCTCACGAAAAAAACGTATGTTTCATCTCATGTTGTAAAAAATACTATTACAAGGCGGAATAATAAAAACAACTTGTACCTTGGAAGTCTGATTTAATACTTGATTAATTATATTTTAATTATTTTACACTTTTGATTTAATTCATAAGTTGCATTTTTACAATTGCAATATTAAATATGATTACTATACAATTTATAGTTCAATGTACTTATCTATTTATTGTTAAAACAATTGACGGTAAAACAGTAACGTAACTGACATTTTTTAGCATATAAAATACTGCAAAATAATGATAGTTTTGGTATAATTAATAAGAAATATAGAGATATTTCAACTTATAAAATATATGGAATGGGTAACCTGTTATATTAGCTTTCATTTAAAATAAATTTTATCAAAATTGATGCTGGTATTCAAAAGATTAACTCATTTTTGAAAATTACAACATTTCATGCAAATTGTCGTAGAAACGACAATAACTTGCTCAGTTCTCTGTAATATACAATTATTGTTATCACAAAATGGTCCCATAAAGTGTAGCTTCTTAAATGCAGATGGTTTACCAAAAAGTCTGGTAAGATCTAGAAATCTAGATTCTAGTATTTTACGTAAATGCCACCCTTTTAAGATGCAAATTACTCGTCAAATCAGGTCTAGATTCATATTTCCTAAATAGAAGTTAAAAACTGGCAATCTAGATGTCGCTACATTGAATATTAGATAATTTTCTTTGAATAAAAAATGTAGGTAGTAAAAATACTGTGTTTAGTTGTATAAAAACATTACCTCATTTTATTTTTATATTAAAACGACTGTTAAAAAATCTAAAAATTGCATTTTCTATTTCTTTTGTGTAAAAAATATCATGACATGACAAAATATCTATCCGCAAAAGTTTAGTCTCAAACCGTATTTCGACCCCACTATACAGTGTGTTCACCGATAGTGGTAACAGCGAATAATTCTTGTATCGTACTTGATACAAAAAAAAGTTGAGTTGAATAAAAAACAATTAATTGTTTTTTATTCAACTCAACGTTTACTATCGGAAACTGCTGAGGTATATTTTTTGTACTTCCAACTCAACCGGAAATGTACATGTATTTTTTTTTTCAAATGGCAACATATATTTTTTTTTATATTTTCGAAATCTCCATTTTTTTCTCTATGAAGTCATGTAAAATTGTCATAAGGTTACATAAGAAAATATGTGAGAAAAACGTAATTGATTTATTAAACAATTAAACAAGCAATGATAATTATTATTAATATTTAAAATTATAGAGTGCCTAACAATACTTTTAAGTTCTAAGTTTGACAGCAGTAATACAAATTAAGTCAGTTACGTGATCAATTACTAATAATAACAATAATAATTGTTTAATGAATAAATCCATTACGTCTTTCTCAAATTTTTTCTTATGTAACCTTATGACAATTTTACATGAATTTATAGAGAAAAAAATGGAGATTTCCAGATTTTTTTGTATCTAGTACGATACAAGAATTATTCACTGTTACCACTATCGGTGAACACACTGTATGTGTTATACTTTTACTTGTGTTTGAAACACAGTATACTTATTTGCTTCGCATACAGTAGTGACAACCCCATGGTTACCATTGTATTTTTTGTCGCCAAAACCAGTGACCTTGAACACCATTTTTCGGATAGTATGAAGTATATAAGCGCGCGTAAATTCAAAATTATTTTTATAGGTTCTGTCAGCAGCTGTCACTGTTATTTTTATATCTATTTGTAAAGGGTAGCATAAATAAGTATCTGAATGTATTGAAATAATGTTTCATTAGTACAAGGTACCTCCCGTTTCGGTTTTTGACTTAAATAAAAAATACTTTCCTTTAATACCTTAAGGTATCGGAAAGTAATATTTAGTTTATAAAAATATAATAATAACGTGCACATTCGATTTGTCATTCATGCTCGTTCATGCCGACATAAAATTTATAAAAAATAGTTGCCAGTTACGTAGTCGCTTTATTAGGAAGTTCTTTAGTTGCTTTAATATAAATTATACTTGATATTGTAAAATGCAAGCTTTTCATTTACCTAATAGATAAGAAATACATGTTTTATACAATTACTCTTAGATTGAACGTCTTATAATAAAGTTGTGTTTTTAATGAAAGTTTTTGTTCGTTTTTTAAAAACAAATTTATTTTATCGAAATATAAAATTGGCGCAGTCGGTAGGATTGCCAAACATTTCCGTAATCAAAAATCCAACTGAATATTGGCGGTGATTCGGGCGTGTTTCGTGTTAACGATTTATTGGTGATCGAACAGACGAACGAGAACTGAAGTTATAACTTGTCAAATCTATCGAGTCGGGATCAAGGAGAACGAGCATCTTGAAGTAAGTGCCAAATTTCCTTTTTTCACCTTTTCCAAGCCCTCTGATTAAGAGCTTTACGAAAAGATAGGTAGGAATTTTCTAAACCACTGTATAAGATTTAGAAAATTATAATAATTAGGAATTAAACTTGAAATTAACAATTGAATTAAATTTTTAAAATAAAAATAATAAGATTTAATAATAATTTATGAGTGAACTAGATACTATACTAGAAAGATTAATAAACCTCTCAGTTGACGATAACTCAGATAACAATTCTGAAAACTCTACAGTGAGCTTAGAGATAAATAATAGCAAAAATATGGCAGTAGCAAATCAAAATCAGGTCAATTGGCACCTGTTTAAATCCAAATTGGATAACGTTAAATCTTACGACGGTGACAGTAACACTTTGAATAAATTTATAGGCCGTTGTGAAAATTTAATAAGTACGTATGCACCTTATAATGATGCAGTGTTGAACAAACACATTTTAGATTGTATCCAAGAAAAGTTAATAGGTAGAGCTGAACTTATGGTAGGCAATCGAACAGAACTTAACGATTGGGAAAGCTTAAAAACCGCGTTAATACAATGCTTTTCAGATCGTCGCGATTTAGATTGTTTAGTACAGGAATTAACCAGAACTAGACCATTTAAAAATGAACATTTAATAGATTTTGGTGGTAGGCTTCAATTAATAAGAAGTAATGTATGCCAAAGAGTTAGTAACGACCCTAATTTAGATAGAAATACAAAATTGTGTCAGATCAGTCATTATGACAAAACCGCCCTTAATACGTTTATAGCGGGTTGCTCAGGCGTGCTCAAGAATAACATGCACCTCAAACGTCCCGAAACGTTAGAAGATGCCATGTCTTATGTGGTAGAATACGAAAATTTTGAGAGACTATATTGTAATAACCTAGCACCTAAACCAAATTTTAACCCTAATTTCCAAACATCATCTTCTCAATTTCATCAACAAAATTTTCAAAAATTTAATCGTCCCCAAAACTTTCAACCTAATTTTCAGACAAACTATTTAGTCCAACAGAATTAGATATTTTGCCTAACAAAATTAGCTCCGTATTGAGACGTTTCTTAATATGTTTATTTGTACCTATACTTTAAGAATCCGATGAGTCCCGAGCTGGGTCACAGGCGCGCGCGTGAATAAATGGACTTGAAGAGGAAAAAAATGTTTGTGCGTAAATTTCTCGGAAAGGGTGCAACCCAGCGAAAAATGACTAGAGTACAATTTCATAGATGAAGCATTTTTACAAAACAAATCTTCTATAAAAAGTTTTCGTTAGAGCAATGGTCTAACCACAAAATTCCTTTTAAGAAAGATATGTTTTCAAAAATAATTTTAAGCAGGCGAATCAATGTCGTACAAAATAATTGCACGCCGATGGACGAAAAACTGTTTTACTCCTAGACGAACAATGATAAAATTACAAAAATAATTTCAATTTGAAGCTGAAGATTTTGGCTATCATTTTTGTATATTTTTGATTTAGTTTTGTTACGTCTTGTACAATTAAACAGCTAATGAAATTTTCTTTGTACCATTTCATAAATAGTTGCAGATATTTTGTTGGATGAATTATTTTGGAAATTTTTCCTTAAGGCATATCGTTCCTTATGAATCATTTTTCAAAGTTACAGCATAAAAAATCGATTATACATTATTTTATAAAAGTGTAGTGACTTAAAACTTCTGGATTTTAAAAAATTTTGATTTTTTTAAATATTTTCATTTAAAAATTTCTGTAAAATCGTTAATATTTAACGAGTTGAAAAAAACATTTGACTAATTTTGAAGGAAAATAAGTCTACTTTTTGATGCACTTATAATAATTTACTTACAATCTCAAGTTTACTTTTTATATTTAATGCAGTTGAGAAGTGGAAATATCGACGACATTTTCTTAAAATCCCTACTACATTTAAAGTACTAAAGATTTTTCAACTTTCGTTTATGTAAATGAAACATAATAATTCATCCTTTAGTCTATGAAAACCACAACGGACTCAGATGTACTAGTAATTAACAACCAGCTGTTGAATTCAGGTAAATCTGTGGAAATATTTCGACTGAAAAATCAGTCTCACAAAAATATTTTCAAAAAAGGCTTATTATGCCTTTTAGAGCTATATACTGCGACAAGAAAATATAACTGCATAAGCGAGCACATATATATGTACAGGGGGTCCTGAAATAGCTGGTTAAAGTGAAGACGCCGATTAAGCTCTATCAGATCACAATATTTATAGTGTAAACGGGGTTGTCATCTGGTCATATTGCACTTCATCTTTATTGTTATTTTTAGGACTCTATGTACATATACAGCCAATTTTATACGAAGTACTCACCATTGCTAACTTTTTTATTATTGAAGATACAAAGCTGGATGAATTAACAAAGAATCATAATTTTTACCGCTGATTACGATGGTCAACACAAAAAAATAATTGAACATTTAGTTTTCAAGATATTCACAAAATTAACTTTTTTTTAAATGGAACACCCTATATATTTTTATGTTTTTGAAATAAACACTGCTTTAGAGTATAAAATATCGTATGAGTTTTGTCCTAAAATGAAAAAAAAATTACCGTTCTCGTATCTACAGTATTAAACGGATACGGTAATATACTGACCCCTTGGCAGGAACACCCTGCATTTTTAAACAGATTTGGATTCTTGGTAAAATTTAGATACTAAATTAGTAAAAATATAAGAGTATATTTTTAAATGAAAATATTTAAAAACATAAATTTTTTTTAAAATCCAAAAGTTTTAAGTCACTACGCTTTTATAAAATAATGTATAATCGATTTTTTATGCTGTAACTTTAAAAAATGATTCATAAGGAACGATATGCCTAAAGGAAAAATTTCTAAAATAATTCATCCAACAAACTATCTGCAACTATTTAAGAAATGGTACAAAGAAAATTTCATTAGCTGTTTAATAGTACAAGACGTAACAAAAGTAAATCAAAAATATACAAAAATGAAAGCCAAAATCTTCAGCTTCAAATTGAAATTATTTTTGTAATTTTATCATTGTTCGTCTAGGAGTAAAACAGTTTTTCGTCCATCGGCGTGCAATTATTTTGTACGACATTGATTCGCCTGCTTAAAATTATTTTTGAAAACATCTTTTTTAAAAGGAATTTTGTGGTTAGACCATTGCTCTAACGAAAACTTTTTATAGAACATTTGTTTTGTAGAAATGCTTCATCTATGAAATTGTACTCTAATCATTTTTCGCTGGGTTGCACCCTTTCCGAGAAATTTACGCACAAACATTTTTTTCCTCTTCAAGTCCATTTATTCACGCGCGCGCCTGTGACCCAGCTCGGGACTCATCGGATTCTTAAAGTATAGGTACAAATTAATATATTAAGAAAGGTCTCAATACGGACCTAATTTTGTTTTGTATACCATCGAATTTTTGCTAATTCTGTTGGACTAATTCTTCATTCCAAAAACCAAATTTTAATTCACAATTTCATGCAGAACCTGTCTGGCAAAGCCGACCGGTACCGATTCAAACTCAACCTCAACAAAAAACCAATTATCCAACTAATCGACAAGTATTTGGACCCCCACGTAACGTATTCAAACCGAATCAAATCACGGAAAATCAATTACCTAAACCAGAACCCATGTCAACAACATCTAGAAATCCATCGGTTCAAAGACCAAATTTCCAAAGACCGTTTGCATCAAATCAAACAGGACCAAATTTCAAAAGACCTTTTACACAAAATCATGAATTTAATAATTTCCAAAGGTCATTTGCTCCAAGTCAAAATCGACCAAATTTCCAAAGACATAACTCACAAAACTACGACGCTGAAGAATTATATTTCAAAGAAACCGAAGAAGAACCCGATCAATATGAATATTCTGAATACAACCCAGAATTAAATGCAATGGATGAAAACCCACATCAATTTCAAAATTTAGACCAGAACTTTAACCAAGAGTTAGAAACCGAAAACTTTCAGGTAATGATTCCACGAAACCAAGTTGTTACTGAAGTAAACACCTTCTCAGATAACACATTACCATATTTAGAAATCGAAAACCCAAAATTAAAATTGCTTATTGATACTGGCAGTTTGCGATCAATAATTAAACCCTCAATAGTGGAACAATATTACCCAGATTTAATTTACAACTCTAAAACCGTTCTCAAAAATAGCTTTGGTAAAAAGAACATTAAGTATCAAGCATTGATACCAGCATTTAATGAATTCTTTAGCAATCACCAAATTAACTTTATTCTTTTCGATTTTCACGAGTTTTTTGATGGAATAATAGGTTTAGCAGATTTAATCAAAATGAAATTCAATATTGATCTTACAAATAGAAAATTAATAAATGATCAAGTAGAAATTCCGATCAAGTATCGCCAAAATAATAACAGAGACATTTACTTTGACGGTAACGCTTTAGAAACACTTTCGACAGACATAAATTTAGACGACGTAGACGAAATAATCCAGCGAGAATTAAAAGAATTATATCAAACACCCGATTTGATCAAGTTACCTTTAAACGAAGTACCAAAACCAAATAAAGTAAACATTGTTTCGGATATTCAAATTAAACCTCCAAATCAAGTACAAAATGATCCATTAATGATAAATAATTCTAACTCAGAAACGGTACACACCTCTGTAGAAGATCCAATTCTTCTTATTCCAATATCTGATAGACCGTTAAATCAATTTAAACACCAAATAACAATCACCTGTGGAGAAATGGACACTACACAAGTTAGACGAGAAAAGATCTTCGAAAATATGCGTTATTATGTAACTTTTCCAAATTATAATTTAGAAATATCAATTGCCGAGTTTGTTAAAGATTATTTGCACCCTAAACAGCATTTCGCTCTATATTTCAAAAATCCTTCACTGTCACAAATATTTGCGACAACAGTTCAAAATTATTTCAAGTACAAATCTCTTAAACTTATACAATGTACGAAATTTCTTACCGATGTAGAAACGCTAGAAGATCAACAACAAAAACTAGAATATTATCATAAGTACAAATCAGGACATCGAGGTATAAATCAAGTCAAAATGGCATTAGGTACAAAATATTATTGGCCTAAAATGTCAGAGGATGTAGAGAAGTATATAAATAATTGCGAAATTTGTTTGAAAAACAAATATGATCGAAACCCACCAGTTATAAAGTTTAATCTCACACCAACAGCATCGAAACCATTTGAACATATTCACGTTGACGTATTCAAAATCTCAAACGAATCTTATTTGACAATAATAGACAGTTTTTCACGTTATGGACAGGCTTACCCTTTAATGTCAATAACCGGAACATCCGTAGTTGACAATTTACTCAACTTTGTTGGACACCACGGATTACCCCAAAAAATAACTTCCGATCGTGGAACCGAATTTAAAAATTACGATTTAGAGAACTTTTGTAAATTACACCGAATAGAGTTGCACTTTACTACGGCAAAGAACAGCAATTCGAATTCACCTGTCGAACGCTTTCATTCAAGTTTGATAGAACATTTTAGATGTTTAAGGGAAGAGAATAAAGATTTCACCCCTAATCAATTGATAAAACACGCAATCCTAAGCTATAACAATTCAATACATAGCGTAACAAAGTTTACCCCCTTCGAAATTATCAAAGGTCATATTAATAACCCAGATCCTTTCGACCTTAATGATAATCTTTTGATTTCAAATTACGTTCAAAATCACAAAGAAGTTTGTCAAAAATTATATTCAAAAATTAAAGAAAAGAACCAAGAAACTAAAGAAAATATAATAGACAAACGAAATGAAAATAGATCAGATCCCCAAAATTATTCAGACCAAACCCACGTGTATATCAAAACCAAACATAGAGACAAAAAACTACCCAAATTCAAGAAAACCGAATTAATTGAGGAAACAGATATAAAATTAAAAACTAAATCCGGAACTTACCACAAGAGTAATTCCAGAAAACCTAAACCTAATATCTTGTTTCAGGTACCCATTCAAAATGAAGATAACAATTCTTCTTCACCTGATGTTATGGCTAGCACAAGTGCTATGTAACGACGACATCAAATTAACAAACATCGATAATTTGATACTTCCCATGCAATTAGGGAACGCTAAAATTATTTACACTAAACATACATTTATTCATTATATAGATTTAGAAAATATTATTAACCATATTAGTAGATTAGAATCAAATTATAATCAAGTTAAAAGTAGTATAAATAGAGTAGAGGCAACAAATCCCATTTCTTACCACGGTTTAGCGCAAAGTATGCTTTTAAGAACAGAGTATTTAATTCAGACAACCCAAAATAAACTTCAAAATATTTCCCCTCTTCTAAATTCTAATAAACGTTCAAAAAGAGGACTAATTAACGGAATAGGAAAATTAAATAAGTGGTTATTCGGAAATTTAGATTCAGACGACGAAAAAAGATATAATCATGCGATTTTAAATTTAGAACAAACCCAAAAGGACTTAACACACGAAGTCAATTTACAAATTTCACTATCAAAAAGGCTAATCGATCACTATAGTAAAACAATAATGGCTTTAGGTAAAAATCAGGAAAAACTTGAAAATGATTTAGAAAAGACCAAATCTTTTATGAACTCAACCATCTCAGATATCTCCGGCTATATAAGCTTCCAAGGGTTAATGTCACAAATCAATTTAGATTGCCAAAACGCGATCACGTTTATTGACAATATTGAGAATGCTATTATTTTCTCAAAACTCAATGCTTTACACCATTCAATAATATCACATTCAGAATTACAAGAAATGTTAAAATATTTAGAAAAAATCTATGATAAAAATAATATTCCAAATTTTGATAACACCTTAACTTATTATCAATTCTTAGGTACTCAAGTTACTTTTTCAAAAAATAAATTAATTTTTGCAATTCATGTACCTATTTTAAATACTAAAGTTCTTAACTTTTACCATTTATATCCTGTTATCCAAAACAACCGAATATTTACCCCCAAATACCAATATTTGGCACAAGCTGAAACAGATAGCCAATTCGAACGAGAGGAATGCCCGATGTTAGAAGGATTGTATTATTGTGTACAAAATTTTATTCCAAAAGATAACTGCACCATCCAAATCCTAAAAGGTCAAACACCAAAAAATTGCCATACTTTCGAAATCAATTTTAAACAATCGATAATCGAACAAGTCAGCCAAGATAGCCTACTGTTAATACCAGTCGGAAACAAAAGAATATTTTCAAAATGTAACACGGACCAGTACATCGACACCGATCATCCAGTTTTAGTGAAAATTCCAAAATCATGCGAAATTACAATCGATGACGAGAAATTTTCTAATGATATTCAAATTCAACATGGAAAGCCACTTATTCTACCAAAACTAAACATGGAAAATTTAACAATTCAAAAAATTTACAAAACTCCAAATTTTACTAAATTGAACTTTGAAGAGCTATTTAGACTCAACGAAATCACGGAACAATTAAAACCAATCGAAACTCCAAAAACGAAAACAAATTTTTGGAAACTTTTTGGGCAAATCTTTATGGGCCTATTCATCATAGTCGCGATCATCTTACTTATTTCGAAATTAAGGAAATGCAAGAATTTTCCGTACTTCAAAAAAGAAAAAGTCGTGAAAGAAGAAGAACCAAATGGACCAGGGTCTTCGAAAAATACTCCCGTAGTTTTCTTAACCTAAAGAAGGGAGGAGTTACGTAGTCGCTTTATTAGGAAGTTCTTTAGTTGCTTTAATATAAATTATACTTGATATTGTAAAATGCAAGCTTTTCATTTACCTAATAGATAAGAAATACATGTTTTATACAATTACTCTTAGATTGAACGTCTTATAATAAAGTTGTGTTTTTAATGAAAGTTTTTGTTCGTTTTTTAAAAACAAATTTATTTTATCGAAATATAAAATTTGCCTGGTTTCTTTTATCATAGGTGACTATATTGAATGTGCACTGTATTCAACAATAACCCGCCATTTAACGGATAGTACAAATTCACGCATGCGCAAAACAATATTAGCGACACAATTTTTGCACGTCGTCACTACTGTATGCGTAGCATATTATTATACTAGCTCTGTTCGCTTGACTTGCACTAGTTGCTCGGAGCAGTCCGTAAACCAATGACTGTAGACTTCATTCTGTATTCTTTATTCTTATTGGTTCACTAACTGTTTGGAGTAACTCCGACCAACTAGTGCAAGTCAAGCGAACACAGAGCTACTGTGTTTGAAACACAACTTTTGTATTTTCTGTTTCTTTCTATGCTTAGATGCTTACCCTTACTAATATAAAAATGTTAAACGTATGTTATTTATAGAGTAGTCGAAAAGTCACGTGTCGGTAGTCTTTTAAAAATTCAACTGTATGTGAAAATCAGCCTTTAAAGTATAGGGATAATGTACATATTGCCATAGTTACAAAGGTCGAAGTCTACTTTAATAGTATATTTTATATGAAGGAAGTGAAATGCAGGATTATTCCTTAGGTGTAATTTGTAGCCAGAGGGCGCAGCCCAAGGGCTACATAGCACCGAGGGAATAATGGCATTCTCTCCTGAGATATACATATATACTATTTTATACACGACCCAAGCAAAATTAAAACGAAAAAAAGGTTTTTCTTAAAATGTCATTTACTAATATTTTAATTGATATAAAATTAATAGTAGCCTGATTAATTAAAAAAATTCGTTGACTTGACAACCGTGAAAATTTATGTACACAAATTTGGGTTTGGTTTGGAAATCTCAGACCTCATTTTTCAATCTACAAAAAATTGACATTTGCACTCAAGTGCCAAAATGCCTAAGGTAATTTATTTCGACCTTTTGAGCATTATTAATGCAAGAAAAAAGCCCTCGCGCTGCGTGCTCGAGCTTTTTTCAGATTAATAATGCTCAAAAAGGTCTTAATAAATGTACATGCATTTTGGCACTTTTGTGCAAATGTCAATTTTTTATCGATTGAAAAATGAGGTCTTGTTATCTTATAACTGAAAACGGTAGAAAGTATAGTACAGACCCCAAAGGCGAATATCGGCATCGACCTGGAAATACGACATATGTGGTTGAAAATTTGGATTTGGGCCTTATTTGATATGTACTAAAAGATTCTAAAAAGTTTACCATCCTTAGGGGTGTGCAACATAGGTAGATCCCACCCATATATTGTTTTTAGGGGGCGTTTTTTTAAAACTTATTATTTTTTGATAAGGACATGGTATACTTTATATATTTAGGGTCGCTGATTACGAATATGATGTCAAAATTGTAGTTTGACAACTGCAAAGTGTTAAATCGGTTGCCAAAATAAAAACAGTCTGCTTTTTTAACATTCTTTTTTGATTTAGCGGTTAATATAAATGAGGACCAATGAAAAAGATATGAAAAAAAAAATTAATTGCAATTTTAAGAGCAGTTTATTGAATTTTTCTTATAAAAATATATCTGTTAAGGACAAATACAGGGTTTAAATAAAATGCTTAAAAAAACATAAGGAACATGCGCTTTACTTAAAATTAGGGTGCCAGTATTTCTTTGTTTTCCTCAATTTCGACTTTTAAGATGTGTGGAAGCCTCTAAAAGAGGCCCCCAAAAACACTATTTTCTAAAAAGTTTAGAAACCGTTTGACTTTTAATGGTATTTGGTATACGAATTAACCAACTACATTAACATGAGTACCTATATGAAGCAGTAATTTTGTAAAATTTGTTAGAGGACGCCAGTTATTGGCAATAGGTCTTAGTTTATCTACAATAACTTTTTTGTTGTAAACATTAAACAAATTTTTGTTACTGAGTTAGATGTAGAATTTATGTAGATGTAGAATTAACTTGGTAAACGCAAAATTAATGTTTACTTCTCTCTGTTCAGGGACAAGATGCAGCTAAGCTACGCCCAAAAGAAGCGTGTGATATTTGAATAGAATTTTTATGTATTGGTAGAATTTTGAAAATACGGTTTATAACAATCACACAAAAATTGTTGTTCGTCAACTTTATTTAACTGTAATTTGTGGGGATATAGCTTAGCTGTTTCTGTTCCCTGAACAAAGTCTAGTGGATGTAGAAAATAAATTTTACCTATGTATAGATTTTTAAAATATTTATGTTGTTTTTAAAAAATTGACGATATTTAAAAAGCGTTATCTCTTGTCAATTATTCGTAGTACTTCAGTTGCAAAATAATTGCAATATAATTGTTTCTTTTGTAGCGCTCACGGTAAAATTATTGCAATTACAGAAAATTTCATAGATATAGAAATCGTTTAAAATGACATTCTCAATAAATTGACCCAAACAAAATTTCGATTTTACCATTACACTTCCAGTTACTCTTTTTACAGTTAATGGCAAATTTACTCGATGTTGCACACCCCTGGGAGTGGTAAATTTTTTTGCCTCCTTATCTAGGCTTTTAATACTAGCTCATTTCAAATTTTCAGCCACATATGTTGTTTTTCCAGCCTGTGCCATAGATTGATATTAAGGCTATATAATTGTTTCTTTTGTTACGCTCACGGTAAAATTATTGCAATTACAGAAAATTTCATAGATATAGAAATCGTTTAAAATGACATTCTCTATAAATTGACACAAACAAAATTTCGATTTTTCCATTACACTTCCAGTTACTCTTTTGACAGTTGATGGCACATTTACTCGATGTTGCACACCCCTGGTAGTGGTAAACTTTTTTGTCCCCTTATACAGGGTGTATCGACTCCATTTAGACAAAGCCATAGGACTTGTAGCTCTCTTAAAAACAATTATTTTGTTTATTATAAGTTTTTCGATTTGGAGCCTCGTATCCGAAATATGGCCGATTTTCGGTTTTTCGATTTGTCGCAATTGCTCTTTTATTTTTGATCTTCCGGGAACGCGGAAAACAGTTCTATGAACTTCGTATCCTTTTCTACAACTTTTACAAGAAGTATAATTTTCTTTCTGCATTGGATTCAAAATGGCGGCAAATAGAAAAGTTTCAGCGTGAAGATTTTCGAAACCACACCAAGAATTTTCGAAAAAAGAATGTCAGTTTATTCTACAAGTCAATATCTACCATTGAGGTCGGAAAAGTTAGTTATAAATTCTTCTTGTTTAAACACTAGAAGAAGTTTTATTTAACCAGTATTGTGATCGAATTTTAATATTCCTTGTTTTCCGTATAATCAAGTATGTGGATGCCCAAGGCGATAAAGATTTTGATAATTAAACGTCATTGCTAAGAAAAATAACAATCGGTTTGCACATCCACGTATTTGATTTTAAGCAAAACAAGGGTAGTTAAAAGTATGTCACAACATTGGTTAAATTCAACTTCTTCTAGGGTTTAAACTAGAATAATTTATAACTAACTGTTTCAACCTCAATGGTTGATATTGTCTTGTAGAATAAACTGATATTCTTTTTTCGAAAATTCATGGTGCGGTTTCAAAAATCTTCACGGTCAAACTTTTTAATTAGCCGCCATTTTGCATCCAATACAGAAAGAAGATTATACTTAATACAAAAGTTGTAGAAAAAGATACGAAGTTCACAAAACCGTTTTCCACGTTCCCAGAAGATCAAAAATAAAACAGCAATTGCGACAAATCGAAAAACCGGAAATCGGGCATATTTCGGATACGAGGCTCCAAATCGAAAAATTTATAATAAACAAGAAAATTGTTTTTAAGAGAGCTACAAGCCCTATTGCTTTGTCCAAATGGAGTCGATACACCCTGTATAGGCTTTTAATACTAGCTCATTTCAAAATTTCAGCCACATATGTTGTTTTTCCATCCTTTGCCATAGATTGATGTTAGGGCTATACAAATGTGTCTTTCGTCGGCTCACGGTAAAACTAGTGCAAGTACAGAAAATTTCATACATACAGGGTGTCCCAACGCTGCGTTATAGTAGAACTGTGGCTTTACTGTAGAATTTAACAAAAAAATTTTAATGCACAACTATAGTTCTCTTAGAGCTTCATCTCTTAAAAATATTTTTAAATATACCGGGTGATCCATTTAAATGCTACTGCCCACACTTGTATTTTTTTAAATGGAACACCCTGTATATTTTTGCATATTCAGATTCCCCTTTCGAAGGCGATTATAGTCATGTGTGGGTTAATGGGCCCACCATGGACCTGGGCCAAGATAATGCGCATTTTATACTAAAAACGAGTCAACTTTGCGTGCTTGTTGTGACTTAACGAGTTGGCATTTTTGACCGAGGTTTGAGTTAAAATAATGCTAATATCGTCTTTTTTCCTTATTATCTTTCAAAGCGACATATAACGTCAAAATGAGACCATGTGAGTCTCCAACGCAAAATGTCAGTTTTCTTCATTTTTTTAAATGGCACCCCCTATTTTCGATTTCAGGAAAAGAGAGCCCCTTTTCTAAGCTTTCTAATGATATAATATTTTCTAAATCTATTCACTTTTAGAATTCAACTTTTATCCCATTTAAAAAATTAAGAAAAATTACACTTTGCGTTGGAGATCACCACGGCACAATTTTTGCGGTTTTGTCAACTTTGAAAAATATTTTAGAAAGAAGCCGATATTAGAATTATTCTAATGCAAACTGCAGTCAAAAATGTTAATTCGTTACTTTATAGCAGATAAGCAAAGTTGACTTGTATTTTCCTAAAATTCGCAGTATCTTGGCCCAAATCTACGGTAGACCCATTAAACCATACATTACTATAATCGTTCTTGAAAGGGGAATCCACTTATATAAAAATATACAGGGTGTTCCATTTAAAAAAATACAAGTGTGACCTATAGCATTTAAATGGATCACCCGGTATATGTAAAAATATTTTTAAGAGGTGCAGCTCTCAGAGAACTATAGCCATGCATTAAACTTCTTTTGTTAAATTATAAGGCAAAGTCACAATTCTACGATAATGGAGTGTTGGGACACCCTGTATAGAAATTGTTTAGAATTTCATTCTCTATAAATTGACGCAAAGAGAATTTGGATATTGCTATTACGCTGCCAGTTGCTCTTCTAACAGTTGAGGTAATTTTTCTTCAATGTTGCACACCACTGGAAGTGGTATACTTTTTGTCTCTTTTGCTATACCTTTAATACTAGTTAATGTCAAATTTTCAGCCACATGTGTTGTTTTTCGAAATGTAGCTTCTTTTTGCCTTTTGTTCGTGATCATCGAAAAAAACAGACTTTTCGGGGTCCTTATTTCGGAACAGGTAGACAAAAATCATTATTCAATATGATGAAATGAAACGTTGAAATCTCCTCTTTCATTCTCCGTAAACCTTTTTAAGAAATAAAGTTCGCATGAAAAATGCCGTCAATATTACGAAAAAAGTGCCCTTTTTGAGACGCGCGCACTTCATCGTAATTTCATAGAAAGTACAAGAAGTAGAATAAATTTTAAGTACATCATTTGAAAGCACAATCAATTACCTACAAAACCGTATATTTATTTTTTTGGTAATTACATTTTTTTATCTTACTCAGCTTTTTAAAAACTTTATTACAAGAAAATAATAAAATTTAAAAAAAAAACAATATTTAAGGGGCTTTTTTTTTAAACTGAAAATTGTTTTAACATGATTAGTAGCATGATGTCATTACAAATATATTAAAGAACATATCCACGATAGTTTTTAAATTTTAGCTCTCTGTACATTATGGTACATTAATATGTAAAGAGTCATCAGAAAAATGAAAAAGAAAACTTCAAGTACTATTTCAAGGATGATAAAACTAAATAAATTAAAAAGTGACCTCATCAATTTCAAGCTAAAGCCCTCCTCTTGTCAAAAATTCGCACTATATAATGATCCGACAAATAGCTACAAAATGGCAAACATTTTTACGAGCCACTACGCTTGAAAATTTCGAATTTTCAGATTCCTAACGGTTTATTCCTAATTTGTCTTTCATCGCGTTTTTCTAGCAAACTATTGTGATTACAAAAAATTGTATATATTCATAAATTGTTTAGAATTCCATGCTCTATTAAATGGCCTAAGCAGAATTTCGAAATTCATATTTTTTTTGGAGCTAATGTTCTTTGAATGTTGAGGGCGCATTTACTTAATGTTGCACACCCCTAGGAGCGGTAACCTTTTTTGCGTCTTTATGTAGACTCTAAAGGCTAGCTAATTCCAAATTTACAGCCACATATGTCGTTTTTCCAGATTCAAACCGATAGAACCTGTACTAGTAGTGCTATTAATTCTATATTTTAAATAGAAGTAATATAGGTATACTCGAATTTTTTAAAGACTACCGACACGTGACCACCTTTATACATATAAATAAAGATGAAAACGACTTATTCAGTGATTTTAATTATTTAATTTAGTTAATACATTTGTTGTTAATTATTATTAAATATTTATTTAGAAAATTTATAATTAAATTAATTATTTATTGAATATTTTAAAAGTCACGTGTCGGTAGTCTTTTAAAAATTTGACTGTACTTGACAAACCGAAATTTAGTCCAACATTTAGAAATTGGGGTCTCAGCGACGGACTAAATTTCGGTTTGTCAAGTACTTCCGGCTATTCCTATGCCGACAGACCGGGTTATTTGTTTAGTTAACGTCAAGAGCTTTAATTTGATACCTCATATAGACTACCTACTTCTAATAAAAAATCTAATTAAAAAAAAAAAATTGCTTTCGCTCGGGATCAAACCTGAGACTGCTTGGGTTTGTGTGTAGAATTTCCATCGCGCTGACAGACAAATAAATGTGAAACTATGCAACTTGATGCAACTCTATAAAAATAAACCTATAATGATTTCTTATTAAAAACACCCAATAACACCGGTTTGATAAGACTCTCAAGTCGCGCGATGAGTGACAGACCAAGTTAGGGTGTTGCAGCAATAAGTAACAACTACGACGTAATGATCTCACAAATCTGCTAGTTTCAAAGTACAGGAATCGAAAAATTTGACGTTTAAACAACTATAAAAAGTTAAATTTTCTTAACTTCCGGCTAAATGCTAAGACATTATGACAGACCGAGCGTTTCGTATACAGTCACTACCAAGGTTTATTAAAATCTACATTTCATACTGCTTTTTTAATAGTAAGGGTTTGCGACGCGGGCTCTTAGAATATAACTAGTTTTCAAAATGACAGTTCCTTGAAAAAACGTATCAATCGGCCAATGAGAAGCAGCCTTAATGAACAAGTTTGTAAATTATACGTGTAGTTTTCAAATGGCTCAGGTCAAAGTTTAACACTATTTTTCTAAGAACTAGTCAACATTTTCCGTACATTTTTTTTGCACTAATCTTTAACTTTTCATAATCTACGGTGGATATCAATATCTACATGCATTTCAAAATTACCCTGTATTTTAATGAATTACATACCTTACTTAGGCTCGTGCTCCCCCAGCCACAAGTAATACATGCATATCGGGTTGGTGGTCCAGGTGCTAATAACGTTTTCACATTATATACTTTGGTAGTGAACAGCCAAGATTTTTTTACCTAAGCAGTCAATAATTAAATAGATTAATCGACTTACCTGAAAGGATGATTAATCTCAATTATTCGAGAGCGTATTCCGAAGACAATTCACCAGGTAGTAATATCGTTTTGTGCCACAGTTTTTAGAGTTTTAAAGATAAAACCCGCAAGGTCGCTTCGCTATTCCTAATCATTATATTGTTGAGTGCCCAGATCTACAGTAGATCATTTTTTGGGCTAAATGGGTTGGGAGGGTGTGAATTGTCTTCGGAATACGATCTCGAATAATTGAGATTAATCATCCTTTCAGGTAAGTCGATTAATCTATTTAATTATTCTTCAATCGTATTCCTCGACAATTCACCAGGTAGATGTTTAGAGTATTAAAAAAAAATGATCTATCCATTGAAACAACATATATATAATATAATAATTACCAGTACCAAATAGGAAAATTTTACAATTTTATATAGTACTATAACTATAGGTTACATTACAATTACAATTAGGTACATAAAAAATATCATTTTGTTTTTTACCAAAAATAGAAACAAACATTTTCACACTTTTATAGTATAACTATAATTACATAATATCTTTTTGATTTTATAAAAACCATAGGTATAAAAAAAAATCTTTACCTTTTATAGTATAACTATAATTACATAATAATATCATTTTGATTTTATATAAAAAAACCATTAATTAACATTGAGAAATACAAAAAAAATTAATTTATGATTGACATGTAGACAATACGCTTTTAGCAAATTTTGTTGGGTCCCCTACCAACGGTCTATTATAGAATTTATTAAACATATTTGAATTTTGGGTCCAACCTGCGGTTTTTCGAATACAGTCTATGTTAATTCCTGTTCTGTACGCCGCCGAAGTGGACGCATGTCTGGTACTATTAGCCCTTAAACATTGTAGTGTCTAAACCACTATTAGATAGTACGAGTTTAATCCAACGACTTAAAGTTTGTGATGTCGCAGGTCTGTAAGGTTTTTTGAATGTGAGAAAAAAGTTTTCCACATTCGGAGGTCTAAAGGTTTTTGTAACATTTAGATAATATTGAATATGTGTATAAACACAAAGTTGAGGTTTTTCCTTAAATGAAGGAAACATAATATCGGATTGTTTGAGTTTGGCCCCGATGTTTTTAACCTATCTACGATTTTGACCTGAATCAGATCCTTTGAAACTGTAAGGTGTTGAACTTTTATTAAAGATAAAGTTTGTAGGCGGTGGCCCGATGTTAGTGCTAATAAAACAGCAAGTTTTAAAGTTAATTCTTTTAAGGATAAGTCCTCTAAAGGATATTGCGTTTGTAGGTAGTCCAAAACTACGCTAGGATCCCAAGTTGTCGCATATTTTGGAGTCGGTGGATTTATTTTGAAAATTCCTTTTGATAAACGCCTTAAGATTTTTTCATCGGTGACGGAAAAATCGAATATTAAGGACAGTGCGGATTTATATGTATTAATGGAATTATAAGATAGTTTTTTATTATCTACCATATTCTTAATAAAATTAATAAGGTTGTTTAAATTATATGTGTAAGGATCTAATTCATTTTCAGCACAGAAGTTCCACCATTTTTGATATGCGCCATTATACTGTTTTATTGTTCCTTCTGATAAAGACGCAACAAGTAGAGGAATGCCGGTTTCATTGGTGCCTTTTTTTATGTACGCATTCCTGATAATATCCCTGCAACCAGGATAAGGTGTCGGTGGCCTGGATGAGGCTCTCTAAAGGGAGAAAATAAAAGATCCTTAGAAGGTTTAAATAATAATGGTTTGTAAACAAGTAATCTCATAAATACAGGGTACCAGGGTTGATTAGGCCAATCTGGGACGACTACGATACCACATGCTTTGTCCGTACTAATTTTTTGTAAAACTTGAGCAATAATTGCAAATGGTGGAAAAGCGTAAAAATTTTTACCGTTCCAATCTATTGTAAATGCATCTACTACGAAAGAATTGGGATCTGGTCTCCAAGATACGAATTTTTTGCATTTTTTATTTAATGTTGAGGCAAACAAATCTATGTTCGGAGTTCCAAATTTTTTAATGATCATTTTAAAATATTTATTATTTAACTTGTATTCGGTATCTATTGTGCTGGTTCTGGATTCGGAATCAGCAATATTTTTGCTAGAACTAATATACGAAGCAAACACGTGTATGTTTCTGTGCTCGCACCACTGCCAAAGGGATCTACTAATTCGATTTAGATTTTTATGTTGAACACTACCCATTCTGTTTATACAAGCAATAGCAGTAGTGTTGTCGATTCTAAGGAGCAAACTGCAAACTGTAAGATCTTTGGCAAAGGATTTTAGACCGTAAAGAGCGGCTAGCAATTCTAAACAATTAATATGTAAGTCCTTCTGATCGTTATCCCAAAAACCATGAGTCCTTGCGCCCCTACAGCATGCTCCCCACCCAGTTGATGACGCGTCTGAGAAAATCTCTAGACTATAATGCATGGGTTTTATGTTTTGACTGCATTTTTGTATATTAGTTAACCACCATTTAAATTCGCTATTTAAATAAGACGGAATGACCATAGGTGAATTATAATTTTGTGAATATTTTCGTAATGCTAGGAATTTCTCCTTTTCGAACGCCTTTGTGTATAACCGACCATACTTAATAGCTGGACAAGCTGCTACTAACTGACCTATTAAACTGGCAAAATCTCTAATTTTCCAGTTCTTTTTTAATTGCAATTTAGTTAAACTTTTATAGATTATATCCTTCTTAACCCCTGGCAATGATATGAGCATATTCGATGTATCGAACTGACATCCTAAAAAATCTATTATTTGTGTAGGCTCTAACTGGCTTTTATCAAAATTTATGATGAAACCAAGTGATGTAAGAGCACTTATAGTGGTACTAACATTAGTTACACACTGCTCTCGAGTTGACCCGATTAAAAGAAAATCATCTAAATAAGCTACCGATAAAAAACCCTTTGAGCGCAAATAATTTAAAACAGGTTTCATTAATTTGGTAAAAATATATGGAGCTGTATTTAATCCAAAAGGTAGAACATTAAATTCGTATACTTTGTTATTAAAATTGAATCTTAAGTACTTTCTATGTTTTAAAATAATTGGTAAAGCAAAATAGGCATCTTTTAAGTCTACCTTGGCAAGGTAGCAGTCCTTTGTAACTAAAGTTAGAACGGATCTATAATCTTCCATTTTAAAATGTGAGGTAGTAATAAAAGTATTTAATCTTTTTAGATTTAAAATAAATCTATAAGTGCCATTAGGCTTTTTAACCAAAAAGTAAGGAGATAGAAACTCTCCTTGAATCGACTTACATAAAGTAATTGCTCCTTTTTGGACAAGTTCGTTTATAGATTGTTCATATAAAGGTAAGTCCTTTTTAAAAATAATTAAATTAGGTACAGAGCCTTGAATAGGACTTCTGGAAAAAGGTATCATATAACTATCAGTGACACAATTTAAAATCATTTTCTTGTTAGTGATAGTTCTCCAGTTGTTACTGATTTTTTTTTAATTGTCCTGCATATTTAAAATTATTTATTACCTCTATTTGTAGAAATGTGTCTTCTGATTGTGGTATTTTTTCTGTTGTGGTCCCTGATAGTATGTCTCTCCTCGCTGCCTCTCCCCTTTCGATTGTCCCTGATAAGGGCCTGTTTGTTTTAAACGAGACTTGTGTTGCGGGCGCTTGAAGTTTAAAGAATTTCTAGGGGCGTAGTTCTGGGTCGCATTCTGGTTTTTTGGTTTTGCCGTGAAAGGTATGGCTTTGACCTGTTTGCTTGCTGACCTAGATGCCTGCATTTCTTTTATTTTTCCTAATAAGTTTTCCCCGTATAACAGTTTATCAATCTCATTCTTATCGGTTAGCTTTTTAACCTCCGAGTTTAAATTAGGGTCTATTAAGTACTTCCTATGCAAAGATAGGGAGTGAAAAACATCTGCAAAAATTTTTGCTGCATCCCCGATCTCCTGAAAATTATCGGTATGAGACTTATTCGAAAGCGAGTCAGACACCACGTTATTGATCGGAACACCTAATGCCGTTAAGCCGGTTGCGATTTGTTCCTGAAGCTTCAAAATATGGTTATCCTCTCGTATTTTTACGTCTTTAAGAACAGCTTTTACTTCATTGTTTAACACAGGTGGTTTTAAAAACAAACAATTCTCTGGAACTGGGTATGTTGTTCTCAGGTTAGTTATATCCTCTTTACCAAGACCACGCTTAATTATATGGTCCCAACGAGTGGCTACTCCCTCGTGTAAAGGTTTACCGTAAATTGTATTTGTACCTGGATCCACTCCCAAAATGTTTAAAAGATTTGTGGGTGGTGCGTGAACTTCTGCAACCACCTGTTCTCTTAAAATGAGTTGCTCGTCGTCTCCATTAATGGGAGATTCCGGAGATTGTGCCGGTGAATTTTCCGCACCTTGTATAATAATTTCTTCGTCACCTAAAACAGTACGATCCCCTGATAAATTTAAATAAACATTTTGTTTAAATTTTAAAAAATTTTTAAAATTTATCATGATAGATAATTGACCTTCAATTTATTTTTATGGATATTCAAAAGAATACCAAATGTTTAACAATAAAAATTTATCTGCATAAACTTGTTGTGCAAATTATGACGTATGATCCTTAATGAGTAATTGATACTCAGTGGCCATTCAAAGAATGCCTAAAGATCGTGAAAAAACTTTTCAAGAACTTTTCAAAAACTTTTCTTTCCAACAAGTAGGAAAGAAAAACAAATTTCTGTATTCTTATTGTACAGATTATGACCTACGACGTGGCCAACGATATAACAGGCCGCAGCACTACTAATAAAACTCGACGTGACGTCACGATAGAAGTCGTAAGTTCGCTATGCTTACCATGCTATTTCAGTGCATTTTAACACTTTTTAACTTTTTCCAATCCAAGAAAAAGTTATTGTTATCGAGACAAAAAATAATAATAATAATAAAAAATTTTTTTTTTCATTTCTCGACGTTTTGAGTCATCCTGATTCCAAAAATCGAAAAAAAAATTTTTCAATTTTTTGAACCAAAATGTCGGTGCGTCCGGAGAATTATGTGGGGCAAAAACTACTTAACCGATTTTGATGAAATTTGATTTTAGGACCTTTAAAATTATTTCATCGACAAAATAAGTTTTTATTAGAAATCTATACAGGGTGTCTAAAAATAAGGTGGTTATTTTGGGCGCATATTTGCAAATTTGAGTCAAATTCAATTTTACTTGGCTACAAGATAGTACATGTGATTCCCAATTGAAAACAAAAATTTCAAATTTTTTTATTCAAAATGGCGACCAATAGAACGATTGTCCCACTTTGTGGTTTTTCCCTTATAACTTTGCCGGTAATTATTATTATAAAAATTTCAAAATGACATTGTACAGCCAAAATATAGGGCTTTTGTCATAACCAAGCCGATTTCCAAAATTGTTTTAAAATTGCCTACCTTTAAGGGGCCAAAGTAAGTCAAAATTTTGAAATGGATTTTCTCAAAATTTCCTCCGCCATATTTTTTCTTTTTTGGATATATTACAGACAATGCTATTCTCTATCAAAATATAAATTTTTATCAAAATCGCCCGAGCCGTTTTGGAGTAATGATTTTTGGAATGTCAAAACTTAAAAAATCCCTAATTTTTTTTGTAATGAAAATGGAAACTTGAAAATAGATATATGTATCAATTCCATGAATATCTATTATTTGACACTATTTTCGGTTAACAAAATGCTTCCGGTTAAACCGGAAATTAGAACAATATCAAAATTTTTTGAAACACCCTGTATATTTTTAAATATTTTGAAGACTCGTAAAATTAACTTTGACACTATACCAAAAACTTTATATTTTGATTTCCGGTTTAACCGGAAATGGAATAAAATTTCTTAATTTAAATACAACACCCTGTATATTTTTTAATATTTTGAAAGCTGATAAAATTATCTTTCTGAACATATAAAATGATGTATATTTTGAACTTCTATTTATGCCAAATTTAAAAAAATAAATATTTCAGACCATTTATTTTTTTAAAACGTGTGATATTGGAAATATGTGAACGGACCTTAAAAATTCAAACTATATAAAATATATAAATATATAAAATAATGTATATTTTGAACGTCTATTTATGCCAAATTTAAACAAATTAAAAATTAAATTAGTATTTCAGACAATTTTTATTAACTTTTTGTATTATTTTACAACGTGTGATATTGCGAATATGTGAACGGACCTTAAAAATTTAAACTGTTGACAGCGTGACCTAACTTAACAATTTAAATGTGCTAATGAAATAAATAAATAATTACTGATGACTACTAAGTCTAATTCACGGAATTTATACGTTGAAAATACAAGGAAAGTTAACTAAAGTACCGTTTGTCATATTGGGAAAATAACATAACCTCAAAAATTAAATAAAAGAAAACTCTAAATTCAATTCTTAACAAGGAAATAATAAAAATTAAACTGAAAGGATTTCTATGTTTTGGTAAGTATTGTATTACTTGATTAATTATGTTTAATTACTACTTGGTAATTAATTTTTCGTCGATACGAAAGAATTTAAATCTTTCGATAAATTAACTTTGTTTTAGAACTGTCATCTCCTTATTAACAAATAACTTACATAGAGCTATTTTGAAACGGTGAAGGAGTATTATGATCAATGAAACTTTAGTAGCTATAATTCAGCTACTTGTAAAGTAATTATGCGTAGAGATTAGAGAAAATATACCTTTCGTTAGGATTCTACTAGCATTAAACTTTATCAAGGGGTGAGTTGTTTCTTTTAACCAAATACGCGCAGCTTCTGACAATTTCAATACGTTTTGAAGCACACAACACCTACTATATAAGTGTAAGTTTAATGGGAAGGCATGGAGATATGTTCACGTTCACAAGTTTAGTTCCGCCACAAATTACTCGTGTCACTAGCGTTCGTACAGATAAAGAAATCTATATTACCGTTCTGTCACCCGCCACTTGCTTAAAATTTAAACGTCACGTCTAGTCCTCTGTCACATTCATCTGTTTCACTAATATTTATTAACTGTCAAGTATCGTACAAAATAAGTGTTAAATTAATTTTTTTTTAATTTTTGGGGCAATAGTGAACTTTTCTTAAGAATCTATCGATGGTGGCTAATTGTGTCAGTTACTCAAATGCAAAATGCATCAGAGGTTTGTCCTTTCCTCCAATAAATATCGTGAATAACCATTCATCACATGATAAATAAAATTCGTTACAATCGAAATTGGATAGTTTACGAGACGATCTGTTAAGATTACAACCTAACTTGTGATCGATTGAATTTTGAAAATCGTGTTCTGTACTTTGGTACATATTCAAAAGTAATAATGATTATCTTATCAGCATCGAGCAATGTGAAGTCGACCGATCCCAAGAGTTTCATGACTGGTGAATGAAGGTGTTGAAAATTAATTTTTTTAAGTTGTTCTTTAAATTTTAATTTAACTATTTTTATTGTAAACATAACTCTTTTTATAATTCCTTGGGCTAATTATAAAAGTTTTTTATACTTTTGCTTTTAGAGAATATTTACAATAGTAAATGCTGTTTCTAAAAGGGGGATGTTGACAAAAAGTCCTGCTTTGTGAATTAGAAAAAGTGTTATGTAAAATTACCTTATTGGTAACAGATATCCTTTTGTTATTGTAATTGTTCTTGGTATTGATTATTGATGATAATTGATAATGTGTAACGAATTGAAGAAAAATACTTGGTTTCGCTTCTAGAAGAAATAGCAGTTAATTTATTGATTCAAAGGACATGAAATACTTTAGGTCTTTCTACTTTTCAGTTTCTACTGGAAAACGAATTAAAATATTTCGAAAAATTTGAGGCAAAACCCTGTGTTTCTCAGGAATTCATAACATAAATACATTTGTGATCACAAATAAGTAGTCGTAAAATATGTAAGGATACCCATTACCTCAATACATTGCTTGTTATATGTGTATGTGTATATATATCTCGTTTTTCTTCTAGAGTTGGATTTTCATTCCAAGCGAAATTTAATTGACTATTAAAACACAGAAAGTTTCAATTGATTTCTAAGTTTTTTGGTCGTTAAATTACGTGGAAGTTAACCAACTGCATTGCTAGTAATGCACTAATTAATTATTTGAATTTCGCGGGCTTTAAGCCGAGTTTTAAACATTTAGCCGAGTTTTAAACATTTAGCCGAGTTTTCAACCTTTAGTACCGCCACAAATTACGCGCGGCTCTGAAAACAGTGCTTTTTTTTTTAACATGGCACTTACACTTATATAGTAGGTGTTGTGTGGTTTTGAAGTAAACCTTTTCAACAGCGCCATCTTATCGGTGGGAGTCTTTTTTAAGATGTGTCAAAGCTAGGCATGATTTAAAAAAGAATCAGAATACGCGCCAAATCCAAAATATCTGATGCAAAAAAGGTGTCGATTTTAAGTATTTTAGTAATAAAGCTTGTGAATTCTTTTTGAAATCAATTATAATTTAATCGGGCATTTTAGTTACATTATTTTTTAGAAATTTAATAATATCTTTCTTAGGTCTCTAAATAGGCGTCAGAAGGAAGGAGTAGGAAATGGCAACTGCACTCCTGGAAGCCATAAAACTCACGATTTTGTATTAAATTTTCAAAAAAATCTCTAGAGGTGTATAGACCTCCCCCCCGCCCTAGAAGTTGTGGCCCATGAGTCTTTTCTGCACCGAGGCCCACTCAGTGCTAGATCCGCTACTGTAACATAGTTTAAATAAAAATGCTTATATAATTGTGTGATATTTTTTTTCATTTACTCAGTCATGAGTGAATCGATTATTTAATTATATTAACAATTAACACATTATTTGAATATTTAACAACGTCTATAAAGTCAAGAAATAGTGCAGCGGCTTTTAGGTTACTCTGTGTAACCGTAATAAGCCAAACGCATATTCCTAGTACGTGCGTTGTTACACGGTCCGTTTCTGCAGCATCCTGCAAAACGGGATGCCGCAAAAACGGATGGCGTCACGATTTTGCACGTTCCTGCATAAACGGACTGCGGGAAACTCGCGCAGCATGTACAGACATTTGAATTTTGGATGTTGTGACTGCAAGGCATATCGTAAGTATGTCCCGTTTAAAGTTAAAAATTGTTTGTGCACTTGAAGCTGGCAATTTCAATTTCTCTCTTTGCATGTGAATCTTGCCCACTCTGGATACATACACTCCCCCACATTTACCCATGCTCTTTGCCGGCTATCTTTATTGGAGTATTCGGGCGCTGCTTTGTCCCACAGGGCTGGCTCCCCATGGACACTTTCAATAAATTTATCCGTATCAAACAAAATAATAATTTAAACGGTGCCGCACAACCGTGCCGTGTAGCAGTCTGCATTCAACTAAATGTGTCGCCGCTTGCTTCCCGCATCCTTCAGTCCTGCACTGCGGCAGCATGCTGCCGCACATCCCGTCAAAACGGACACGTGTAACACCTACCATTTAAGCTCTTGCGTTGTTGCCATCCTGCAAAGCGGGACCCGCATTGAGGGACCCGCAAAAACGGACCATGTAACAACGCACTAAGTGCGTTGTTACACGGTCCGTTTCTGCAGCATCCTGCAAAACGGGATGCCGCAAAAACGGATGGCGTCACGATTTACACGTTCCTGCATAAACGGACTGCGGGAAACTCGCGCAGCATGTACAGACATTTGAATTTTGGATGTTGTGACTGCGAGGCATATCGTAGGTATGTCCCGTTCAAAGTTAAAAATTGTTTGTGCACTTGAAGCTTGCAATTTGTTGGTTGATCCGACAGTACGTACTATTTGGGTTCATCCTTTCAATTCCGAACGAGAAAGGAATAAAAAGTTTGAACACTTTTATTGTAAAATTCGAAAGTACAATAAGAAATTTTTTGGCTACTACCGGATGTCTCAAAAATCTTTTGATGAACTGCTTGAAATTTTGAGACCCACCATCACGAAACAAAACACAACAATGAGGATGGCGATAAGTGCAGAAGAACGTCTAACAATAACACTTAGGTAAGTACAGAAAATATTAATGCTAGTTACTACTTACTAGTAATTTTTTATTATGCATTATGCAAATACATGACATTGGAACGCAAAACAAAACATTAATTATATAAATTAATACATCAATAAGAAGATGGTGGTGAAGATGCAGTAGTTAATTGTGTATCATTTGGGGATATAAGGCTGTGAGGGTTTGAAGGAGCATCACTAGAGTACATAAGTAGGTTTGAAGAGGCTGATGATCCAGTAGATAATTGGGAATCATTTGGAGACATGAGATTCTGATAAGTTGAATAATTACCACCAGAATACATATTCATGAGATTCTGTGGGTGTGGTGCTTGTACAGACATACCAGGTCCCGGGCAAGAGAATTGAAAATTTGGTGGTACAAAGCGATTTCCTGGTTGGTTTCTAGCTTTGCTCTTTGCTCGAATGTCCCGAAAAAACTGGAGCGTCATAAATTTGAAGTCTAATTTTTCGTCATCGTTCAACTTTTGGTAATCTGGAAGGATAGAAAGCAAAAATAATTTGTCTCCGTCGACTTCATTGTCTTTAGTTTCGGTTAATTTATTGAGTAACTGGCTCTGAAAAGAAGTGAGACTTGAACTGATCGGTCGCTTCCGTTTCTGCCGATTTGGAAAACCTGTTGTCTGAGTGCTGGGCTCCGGCTGTTTTTCAGAGTTTTCGTCATCGATATCACTTACACCAGGTTCTCCCATTCCGCCTGCGTCATCTTGTTTGTCATCATCATCAGAGTGTTCCAAATTTCCAGAAGTCTTTCTTTTTTCTAGAGTGTTTAGGAGAAACGCAAGTGAATCTGCATATGTATATTTTTTTTTTGTAGATGATGCTGCATCACCACTCTTTCCTTTATTTAACGACCTGGTAAAACCATCTCTGATATGTCGCCATTTGTTCTTCAACTGTTTTACTGCAAGAAAGAAATAATAACTTGTAAATAATGTAATAAGACTGTTAATGACAACTGAAAATAAGTTAAAATAAGACTGCTATATCTCGAAAACTTTTGAATTCTGCAAGGGTTCATCCGTCTTTTCAAAGACGAACAAAATAATTTAAACGTTTTGCGTAGTTATTGAGGTTTATAGCGCTCATGAAACACTTTGAATAATAATTACTTGTTTGCAGGTATTTATCTACTGGAAATACTTTCTCAAGTCTGGAATACGAGTTTTATGTTGCAAGATGTACAATTGGATTAGTAATTCGAGAAACTTTGCAAGCTATTTGGAATGTCCTTAAAGAGATGGAAATGCCAGAACCAACTATGGATATGTGGTTAGAGATTTCGGACACGTTTTATTTGAAGACAGACTTTCCTAATTGCGTCGGCGCGATTGACGGAAAGCATATACGATGCATTAATCCTAGAGGAGGAGGTTCCAATTTTTTCAATTATAAGAAATATTTTTCTGTCGTACTTATGGCGGTGGCAGATGCAAATTTACGCTTTATTGCTATTGACGTCGGGTCATACGGCAAAGAAGGAGATTCGACAGTGTTTCGCAACAGCCCTCTTGGCAGAAAACTATATTCGGAAAGATTAAATTTGCCACCACCTCGGAATTTTCCAAATACAGACGGAAATCCTCAACCCTTTGTTATGGTGGGCGATGAAGCATTTAAGCTCTCTACACACTTATTGCGGCCCTACCCTGCTCGCAATTTAAATCCAACCAAAAGAGTCTTCAATTACAGGGTCTCACGCTGCAGACGCACTGTAGAATGTGCTTTTGGTGTGTTGGCAAACAAGTGGAGAATTTTTCACACACCTATTCTCGTGCACCCGGAGTTCATTGATGACATAGTGAAAGCTAGTTGTATTCTTCACAATTTTGTACGTAGAAGGGATGGCATACATTTTGAGGACACGGAAACTCATCCATTTATTGATGTTCGTGATTGTGCTGGCCCACGTGGTGCCGGGTTGAATGTCAGGGACAATTTCGCAAATTATTTCATGGGAGTAGGAGCTGTAGCTTTCCAAAACAATTATATGTTTTAGAAATAGTTTGCATTTGAAAACTACTTATAATTATGGTAAATAAAAAAATATTACTTACTTTCGTTGTCTCTCTCTTTGCATGTGAATCTTGCCCACTCTGGATACATACACTCCCCCACATTTACCCATGCCCTTTGCCGACTATCTTTATTGGAGTATTCGGGCGCTGCTTTGTCCCACAGGGCTGGCTCCCCATGGACACTTTCAATAAATTTATCCGTATCAAACATAATAATAATTTAAACGGTGCCGCACAACCGTGCCGTGTAGCAGTCTGCATTCAACTAAATGTGTCGCCGCTTGCTTCCCGCTTGCTTCCCGCATCCTTCAGTCCTGCACTGCGGCAGCATGCTGTCGCACATCCCGCCAAAACGGACACGTGTAACACCTGCCATTTAAGCTCTTGCGTTGTTGCCATCCTGCAAAGCGGGACCCGCATTGCGGGACCCGCAAAAACGGACCGTGTAACAACGCACTAAGCCTTTCTTGCAGTGGTCATGCAATACCTGTCTTGCAAAACTGTGTCATCCATAATTTCTGTTGTTTCTTTTAAATCTGAATTTTCAATTACGTTACTTCTTGACATTTCATTTGGATTTTCGTTGTCCGATGTTGCATCGATTACTACATCCGTGCACATATTGTCATGCTGCCAAAATTATTCAGTCAATTAATATAAATAACGCACTTCCACACAAAAATTCAACTTTTTAAACAACTTTAACTCACTTTTAACAACTCTCTAACTTTTAAAGTAAAAGAAGGAAATTTGAAGTTTGAAAGTGTCAAAAAAGACGGTTCTTTAATTGACTCTCCGCGGTTTAGGTGGCGCTAGTGCGCCGATTTACTATTTTTAGTCGAAGCTGCACGTATTACTATGTTCTAATGTATTTGTTTTAACCAATTTAATCTAGTCTAAGTCATTTTAATTTTATTTCGTTATAGATTGAAATCGACCTTAACAACGAAAGGGAGAAGTAAGGTCTTCTCTTATAGATCGTACCAACTGACCTTAATAATTGAAGACACGGGTCGTCAAATGGAATCGTCGGGCACTACTTGTGTCTAAATTTACAATGGTGCCCAGGTTTTAGCAGCTCCTTAAATGATATCTTTTATTTTCCCAAACCCAGAACAAATGTCATGTCACATTCGCCATTCTATAGATCATCGTTTGCTGTGAACATAATATCCACTGAATTAGATATCCTTTGTTATGATTTTAAAAAACTAATGGCGGGGGTTTGCACCGTTTACATATCAGCTGACAGATAGTTTATTTGGCAGATAAGTTGAAAAAATATAATTTATTTGTCACTTAAACTAAAATCGGTGCAAAAGGTCATAAATAGAAGGTAATTTTGTAGAAAATTTATTCGTTAGTTATTTGATTTATCCTACGGTAGATGAAGGAGCAAAGGTTTTAAACAACTTATCTGCCAAATAAACTATCTGTCAGTTAATATGTAAACGGTGCAAACGCGCATTAGACTTTTGTTATATGATTTAATCGAATCCCCGTCAGACTTAATTTTGAGTCAGTGCAAATTTAAATATTAATTTGTGTTCTTCCTCTCAATACTATATTGATGATTATTGTTCGCGACAATTTCTTTTTTGAGCTTCGTGCGGTCTATATAAGAATTTCTATCGCTCTCTGGATGTCTAAAATTTTTAAGTTAAAACAGTTTCTTAATAAATAAATAAACATAAAATTTTATTTTATAAGAGAAGAGCTTAAAGAAGAGTGTTTTAATTTGAAATGTTTCAAACAAAGAACAGTAAGGAGACCTAATGACGAAAGCGTTACCAAAAGAAAAGCAATGTTTTCTTCGAAATGGTATTGGTGTTTCTTGTCTTGTTGTATCGTAATGTAATTTGATGTAACTTGCTACTTAAAGTGAAAGTATTAAAATTTAAGAATCAAGTTACGTTAAATAGTTTTGTTATGGTCGTAATGTAAAAGAAAAAACAACGGATGTGGCCATACGAGGAACTTTTTCCTGTTGTATTTTTTTGTGCATTTCTTTAAAAGTTTATAATTTAAAATTATCAAATTAAATTTTAATAAAAAAAGAAATGCACAAAAAAAATACAACAGGAAAAAGTTCCTCGTATGGCCACATCCGTTGTTTTGATTGTAGATGCTATTATAAATTTTTTTGATTAGTAAATTTTTGCTAGATAAGTAATTTATAGTATTAGTAATGGTTATAAACGTTATAAACACTTATTTGAAAAATAAATTTAATTTTGAGAGATTTAGTGATTAAAAACTTTTTTGAGATGCGACTTTTACATGATTTTATCAAAATTTTTTTCAAGCAAAAGTATACTTGTGTCATATCATTGAAAAGAGAAAAAAAATCTCTATTAAATACGACTAAAAAATAAGTAGGGTTCTATTTAAAAAAGTACACGATTGCGCCCTAGCGCTTCCAGCATCGGTAGAAAAAAAAAATTAATTTAGCGGGATGGTAGCTAATAATTTGTTAAAGAACTTTCATTGCAAGGTTTTTTTGTTAAAATCAATAATAACGCCTCTATAACCATTATTCTATAATTCTAGTATTGCGTATATGCAATTTTATGACTTCTACTGACAGGACCTGAAGCAAGTGCTGCGGCCTGTTATATCGTTGGCCACGCCTACGATCATCAATGAGTAATTAATACTCGGGTGGCCATTCAAAAGAATGCCTAAAAGATCGTAAAATAAAAAAAAAATAAGAAAAAGAACACACATGTGTCTACAAAGCTAGGTACTTACTCGAAGACGAGTAGTCGTAGGAAGGCAGATTCTTAAGTTTTTTTTTCCAACTTATTTATCTTCTTTGCATATTTCTTTAGTTTTTTGGAGTGTTCCATTGAAGCACTAGATGGGTTGCTGCGTTTCGGCATTATTTAAAACCCAATAAATAATAAATTATACGCAAAAGTATAATTTAAAACGAATATAATTTACACTAAAATTAACACGTCTGAACTGTACGGCACAAGACAATACAACGGTTAGGAATAGCGAAGCGACCTTGCGGGTTTTATCTTTAAAACTCTAAAAACTGTGGCACAAAACGATATTACTACCTGGTGAATTGTCGAGGAATACGATTGAAGAATAATTGTTAATGTGACCTCGTATTAAATAATAATTTTCACGTACTCTCATGAGAGCTATGTCATTAACCAAAGTGTCTTTATTGAACTTTTCATGAGGAAATATACATGATATTTTTCTTTCTTGATGGTCTGATGATTTGGTATGAAGTTTCCAATCACCAGCAACAGCTACTATACTTTTAGCTGAAATTTTATCGTTTTTCTTGAAACAACATTGAGCTGATGTAATAATGTGCTTTTCGTTTAAAATTGTTGCTCCGCAATAATGGACATCTTCTATTCTTAAAGACACCTATAATAATACAGGGTGAATCCTAACGTACGGATCAAACTGATAGGGGACCTAAAGGGAACCAAAATATAATTTTTTTTAAAATAAACTTTTAATCAAAATCGAATAACAACAAAGTTACATGGGTTTTAAGTTTTTGTAAACCTGAGCATTTTTTATTAAAAATAGAGTAATGACTTACGTTTTGAATTCAAATTTGGAATATTTGAGAATTATTTAAACGAAGTTCAGTTAAAATTTTAGTAAAATTTTTATAAGGTTGAAGTTATGCCTATTTAAATTGTTCTTTAAAATACTCAGCTTGGGTGCTCACTTATTGGAAACCGCTGATTTATTTAATTCCATCATGTACGTCAAAATCATTCAAAATTAATCAAATGTCAGAAATTAAATAGGTTATTTGGATATGCTCAGCGGTACTCAATAGGTGGGCATTAATTTATAAGAACTTAAAACCCATGTAACTTTGTTGTTATTCGATTTTGATTAAAAATTTACTTAAAAAAAATTATATTTTGGTCCCCTTTAGGTGGCCTATCAGTTTGATCCGTACGTTAGGATTCACCCTGTATAATGTTTTACAAGGGGTGAGGTGAAGTGTGTAGTATTATTTTTACCCTTACGAATAAAACAACCCAATATTAAAAAATAGTTATTTGTTTTATAAGGAGACAAAGTGACCTTTTGTGTGACAAGACTGTGTTTGGCTGAAGAGCGAGCTAGTCCGGCAAATAGGCGAGTTACGTAAAACTACTTTGACTCCGTATAAAACATTAAATTTTTTCTGCAAACAGAAAGCGTAAAACTGAAAATTCCGATTTTTGAAAGAGCATTGTCAATTATTTTGTAATACATAATTGTAATTTGGAAAAAAAGCTAATTATTAAACGCAACGAACTAATTATAAAGGAAAAAACATTAAATATAATATACATATAAAACATTAAGTTTTATACATTACAAATGCTTAGAAAACATTTTTTAAGTTATAAAAATAGAAATTAAGTTTAGTTAAGATTTTACTTTGTCTGTCTAGACAGAAAAAAGTACTTTTCTGGCAATTTTTCCTGCCTCGGCGGGAATGTTAAACTTCGCCGTTACCTATTGAGTGACACAAAGGAGACTTTTTTTGACGTTTGCCGAAAAATAACTATTTTTTCTTTAAACGTCAAAAAAAGTTGACATTTTGTTACTAAACAAGTAAGGTTAAAGTTCTACTTTTACATCCTAGGAGGTAAAAGTTCACTTTAGGTAAAAGTAAATTCTAACCCTAAATATCTACAACAAATTGTAACGTAAAACGATATTTCTAAGCATTTGTAATGTAAAAAGGTAATGTTTTTATTAATTTTCTGTTATAATTAATTCGTTGCGTTTAATAATTAGCTTCTTTTTACAAGTTGAAGTTAATTTTTAAAAATATTTGACAATTGAACTACACATAATTTTCAAGAGATGGCGACACTTCAAAAATTTTTATTTTTCGCTTTTCTAAGTTTTACGTTTGAAGAAAAAATTAAATGTTTAATACGGAGTAAAAATACTTTTTTTTGGCTCGTCAGTAGTTGTCCTACTGCCCTACTGACTAGCCTAAAAAAAGTGACATTTTTACTCCTAATCAAACAATATACTATTCTATTGACTTTTGAAAGAAAGGTGTCAAAATATGACTTTTTAAAATTTTAATTTATAAATATGGAAAAGTCTTGTGCTGACACAACAGATTTTTTTATTTTTAAATATTCCTTCTAATCAAGTCAAGGAAAAATAAAATTGAAATTTAAACAATTTAGTTTTTTATGAATATCTTCTCAAGTAGTTAAAATAGCCCCCATTTAAAACTCATTAATGCCTAATAGTAGGGTGCTTTGTGCGATTTAAATCGCCTAAAAGTCACTTTAGTGAGCCGCTTGGGGTTACAACCTGAAAACTAAACAGAATTAAAGAATATATTTTTGTATTTCAAAATCCAAAAGCTGTCCATTTGTGTCCTGTGCAGAAGGGCACTATGGTCAAAAATAGAGTTATCTAGCTGACAGGTAGAAATACACCAGCAACTTTATTTTGGAACAAAAATTGAGTTCGTTTTCGTAAAAGTTAAATTTTTATGACTTTTCAAAAAATTCAAATTGCACAGACGCTTATGGGAAGAAATAGTTTATAACGTCGATTTCTTCGTTTCTACAATTGAAAATTTTATCAAATTTCAGAATTTTTTACGTTTGCTGCCTTTACTCGAAATCGCGACATCTTATCAAAAAATGCTATTCTATAAAAAAGTTAGCTTCGTCTATGTCGAGTTTTTTGCTACAAGAATTACAACTTTTTATGATTTCATAACGGAGATATAGAATTAAAAGTGAAAACATGTAAAAATCACGGCACATTATAAGCAACCCAAATCTTCTACTATAACCTTTTCTACTACCTATCTCGCTTCTATACGTTGCCACGAGCCTTGTGTCTCATTCCCACTCTGATTGTGTTGTATTGATGGTGATGACGTAATTTTAATTTAATATTGGAGTAGAAGAAACCGAATTTTTCATCAAACGTCAGAAAAAGTCGCCTTTTTGTCACTTAATAGGTAACGGTGAAGTTTAACTTTTCCGCCGAGGCAGGAAAAATTGTCAGCAAAGTACTTTTCTCTGTCTAGACAGACAAAATAAATTCCTAACTCAACTTAATTTTGATTTTTATAAAGTAATAGATATTTACCTAACCAGTTATGGAAAGACAAATTTTAATTTGACGAACGTAATATTTGCTAAAACGAGCGAACGAAGTGAGCGAGTTTTGTAAATTACGTAAGTTAAATAAAATTAGTCTCTTCATAACGTGTTAGGTACAAAATTTTATCTGACTTCGCTATAAAATGAAAAATAATTATTATTGCGGAGGTCCGAATAATATATCAAAGCTTGCTGCAAACAAACAAATACATTAGAATTCTACCCTCAGTTATTAGGGGAGTCAATAGAGCTATAAAAACTGCGTTGTTTCGAAATTCGTGCCCGAAGCTTCGATTTTTCTGAAATTTTCACATTATCTTCTATATGGTGCCTAGTTCAAAGTTTACCTTTTTTATTTTGCCGCGATCTATTTTCCTCCGCGGAAAACGGGAAACACTTTTTCCAGACAAGGTGTTCCAGAAAAACATCGACCAACTACTAAAATGAGTTTATGGGTTCAAAATAGGACATTTGTTCCTCTTGAAATTATATCTAAAAATGCACCCCTAAAAAGTTATTGAATCTCGAAGTTAATTTTCAAATATTAACATATCGCTTTATTTCCAAAAGTACTGTAAATATTTTAATAATTTTTATACAGCTGATATATCTTATAAAAGGCACTCTGTAGTAAAAATTTCAAGATAATCGCAATACTGAAACTATCCCTTAGGGGGTGGTGCTAACTTGAAAACTCTGAAAGACTACTTTGGCGCCAAAAAAAAGGAAATGCGTTTCCTATATTTTGTAGGAAATTTTAAAACAAGCGGTTTTGTTCTTCTAACTCTTTTTTCTAAAACCAGCGGTTTTTGAGAAAAATTGAAAAATAACAATATTAAGGGTTGAATTTGGTAAAAATTGCCGAGGAAAATATCGCGCGTCAAAAAAAAACTGGTAGACTTTGAACTAGTGACCATATAGAAGATAATGCAAAAGGTTCCAGAAAAATCGACGCTTCGGGGATTAATTTCGACATACTTATCTTAAATGCGCGTGAATTGTTGAGTCAATGAAGACAATTATTCCTAAGTAAGCCCCCGAAGAGTCGATTTTTCTGAAACCTTTTGCATTATCTTCTGTATGGTCACTAGTTCAAAGTCTACCAGTCTTTTCTTGACGCGCGATATTTTCCTCAGCAAAAAGAGACTCACAAGGTGGGCATAAAAATGGAAAAAATCTCATTATTCTCCAAACATATAACTTTTTAAATTTTTTCAAGAACCGTTGGTTTTAGAAGAAAAATATAAGAGACAAAAAATGCTTATTTTAAAATTTCCTATAAAATAATTTAATTTAATTCGATTTTTTAAGGGTTACAAATTAGAGCCACCCCCCTAAGGGGTAGTTCTAGTGATGCGATATTTTTGAAATTTTTACCACAAGATGACATTTATAAGATATGTTGGCAGAATAAAAATCATTAAAATAATTTCAGTACTTGCGGAGATAATCGGACTTAAAGAAATTTTAATCCCAACTTTAAGAGCCCGCAGTTTTTTAGGGGTGCATTTTTTGATATAATTTTAAGAGGGACAAATGTCTTATTTTAATACCAAGAATGCACTGTAGAAATTTGCCGGTGATTTGCGATGGTTTATTTGTCACATTTTTTACCGAATTCAACCCTTAATATTGTTATTTTTCATTTATTTCAAAAGCCGTTGATTTTAGAAAAAAAAATTAAGAGAACAAAATCGCTTGTTTTAAAATTACCTACAACATTTAGTCAACGCTTTTACTTTTTTTGGTGCCAAAGTACTCTTTTAGAGTTTTCAAGTTAGCACCACCCCCCTAAGGGATAGTTCCAGTATAGCGATTATCATGAAATTTTTACCACAGAGTGACTTTTATAAGATATGTCAGCTTTATAAAAATTATTAAAATATTTACAGTAGTTTTGAAGATAAAGCGATTTGTTAATATTTTAACCCTAACTTTGAGAGCCAATAACTTTTTAGGGGTGCATTTTTAGATATAATTTCAAGAGAAACAAATGTCCTATTTTGAACCCATAAACTCATTTTAGTAGTTGGTCGATGTTTTTCTGGAACACCTTGTCTGGAAAAAGTGTTTCCCGTTTTCCGCGGAGGAAAATAGATCGCGGCAAAATAAAAAAGGTAAACTTTGAACTAAGCACCATATAGAAGATAATGTGAAAAATTCAGAAAAATCGATGCTTCGGGCACGAATTTCGAAATGTTTGCTTAATTTGAATGGACTAGATGTAATATTTCATAGCATCACTAGTTATGTAAAATTGGACGTTTCAAAACGTCAAAAATGAATTTAAAATTTGACATTTTATAGCGGGGTTAGATAATAATAGTTATTTGTTTTATAAGGAGACAAAGTGACGTTTTGTGTGACAAGACTGTGTTTGGCTGAAGAGCGAGCGTAAGCGAGCGAGTCTGGCAATACAGGGAGTCACACAAAACTACTTTGACTCCGCATAACACATTAAATTTTTTCTGCAAACGTAAAGCGTAAAACTGAAAATTTTGATTTTTGAAAGAGCACCATATCTTGTCAATTACTTGTAGTTCAATTGTCAAATATTTTTTAAAATTAACTTAAATTTGTAAAAAAAGCTAATTATTAAAAGCAACGAACTAATTATAAATGAAAATTTAAAAAACATTAAATTGTTTACATTACAAATGCTTAAAAAACATTTTTTACGTTAAAAATAAAAATAATGTGCGGTTAAGATTTTACTTTTCCCTCCTAGACAGACAAAAATTACTTTTCTGACAATTTTTCCTGCCTCGGCGAGAAAGTTAAACTTCACCGTTACCTATTGAGTGACACAAAGGCGAATTTTTCTGACGTTTGAAGAAAAAAAATATTTTCTAAGCATTTGTAATGTAAAAAGGTAATGTTTTTATAAATTTTCTGTTATAATTTATTCGTTGCGTTTAATAATTGGCTTCTTTTTACAAGTTAAAGTTAATAGCGGGTCACCCCCGTCGAAATTCGACTAAGTAGTTGTATTAGAATGTGTTAGAAAAATGAAATTTTCAAAAATTATTATAATGCACTTACTACCTACACCGATGATTGTTTGTTAATTTCTTATTTTAAAATCTTTTAAAAATTGGTAATTTGAAGAAAATAATTAGTGCTGACATATCTGGGGGTCGACAGCTTCAATTTAAAAAAAAATAGCAGTCACCCCCGTCGAAATCGACGAAGTTTTTGAAGATATGAAGGAGCTATGACTATTTTATAAAAAAAATTAAGAAAACTAACCTAAAAGATAACTAAGCCAAAGAGGGCAACATAAAAAACCGTCTCAAAAATCCAAAATTCACAAAAGCACGAAACGTAATTAAAAATGCACGCACCAACCTGACCATATCGCGTATTAGAAACGTACTGGTCGAATAAAGGTATTGAAAATTTTATCACCCCGACCAAATGTATAATGTGTGCCTTATCGTATAAAACCAAATACTATCTACATTTATTCTCATTTATAATTTTTAAAATTGGATTATTTTAAATTATAAAATTGATTATTTTATTATGTATATTATAAAATATAAAACAATGTACGAAATTAATAATTTTGAGAAAAAAATTAGTGGTGACATATCTGTGGGTCAAGAGCTTCAATTTAAAAAAATTATCATCAAAATCGGTCCAGTAGAAGTACGCTAAAATTAGCGGAAAAGAAAAGGCTTCGCGTTTTAAATATATGGATTTTTAAAAATATTTGACAATTGAACTACACATAATTTTCAAGAGATGGCGACACTGTTATTTTTTTTTCAAAGTTTTACGTTTGAAGAAAAAATTAAATGTTTAATACGGAGTAAAAATGTCACTTTTTTTAGGCTAGTCAGTAGGGCTTGTCAGACGAAACGAAGTTAATCAAACAATCTACTATTATCCCATAAGCGCCTGTGTAATTTGAAATTTTAGAAAATTCATAAAAAATTCAATTTTACAAAAGCGAATGCAATTTTTTGGCCAAAATAAAGTTGAGATTTATTTCTATGCAATCAACTAGATAAACTGCATTTATGACCATAGTGCCCTTCTGCACAGGACACAAATGGACAGCTTTTGGATTTTGAAATACAAACATACATTCTTTAATTGTGTTTAGGTGTCAGGTTGTAACCCTGAAGGCCCACTAAAGTCGTAATTGAGAAGCAATTCTCCCTACTATAACGTCGTCATATGACGACAAAAACACTTTATTTTGGTGACCTTCTACAACTTTTGACTTTTATTTTGAAATCCAAAATTTGAAATTTTGTGCTTAGGCGTTATAGTCCTGGGGCCTGTAACAGAAAAAAGGGGGTGATCGTATTCAGGTCCATCTTTTGGAAATAAGCTATTTGAGTACCAGCGGACACGAAAATCTGGTTGGCTTCCACAGGCAGTGGCTTAAGCCCTCAGGATCCTTCAATGAAATTCTTAAAGAAGGAAAAAAGTAAGAAATATGACAGCATTCGGGATGCAACTTTGACATTTTATCGTTCTTATAAAAAAAATCGACCAAAAAAATTGGCTGCTCTCTACAATGTCTCTGAGAGCGTGGCAGCTGGACTGAAATTAACGTCTTTATGCTACACACCTGCAAACACTAACTCGTGACTCATAAACGGTATTTGAGTTGTCCACTGCCAAAGTAACTACTTTTTACATAAAAAGTAAGATTTTACTTTGCCATCCCTCTCAGGTGGGTTTCCCGCCTTCCTCACCAATTAGAAATTTATTATTAACAGCTCTGAGGCCTTAAGCCACTGCCTGTGGAAGCCAACCAAATTTTCGTGTTCGCTGGCACTCAAATAGCTTATTCCCAAAAGATGGGCCTGAATACGATCACCCCCTTTTTTCTGTTACAGGCCCCAGGACTATTAATGGATTTTGACCACCTTCGTATCTCTACGGTTTCCGTGATCCACAAACATACAGGGTGATGTATGAACTCGAAACTCGAGGCGAAAAATAAATGTCATATTCAGCGTCAAATTTTAAGTCAAAAATGTAAAATAAATTTTTTTCGTATCGGGTTTCGTTTCCTAGATAATCGTTTTCAAAGTTTCCAGAAGAAGTAAATTTTTTGCATATAAACAAGATAAGCCGTGCAAAAACAAAACACTCTCCAGCTTTTATTAGTGCGTGTGAATAACTTTTGAAACACTTTTAAATTAATTTACACATATTATTTGAATTATTTATTTCAAAACTAGTACAATTTTGAAACTTAAAATTTTGAATCTTTATGGGAAACTTTTTGAACTGATCTCGTTATCTCGGAAAAGAAGCCTAATCGGTAAAACATTTATTACATATTTCCTGCTTAAAATTCGACTCGGAATATGACATTCCATTTTCCTTTTTAAAAGCCTGCCTTGTTTTTAATATTTATAGATTAACTTCTTCTGAAAACTTTGAAATCGATTATCTCGGAAACAAAATCCAAGCGGAAAAAAATTTATTTTACATTTTCTGCTTACAATTCCATACTGATTATGACATTTTATTTTTCGCTTCGAGTTCTGAATCACCCTTTATACTCGAATTTGAAATACTCCCTATAGATAGGAATTAAATTTTCTTTATAGCAATTATTTCTTTCTGCTTAAAAATATTATTTAAAGATTTTATGTGCCTAAAAAACCGCAGTCTACTCATTAGTGAACCATTATTTTGGTGTTTTGGAACCCACGACCATTTCTCCTGTGCAAACGAACCGCGGCCATCAGGTCAATTTTCTTTCCATTTTAATAAATTTACGTTCAGTGTAGTAAAGCGTTACCTGACCCGTAACAATAGGTGCTTTCCATTTGTTGAAAAGTACAGCTCTGAACAGTACCCTACTGTATATTTACACATGTTTATACAGTAGGGTACTGTTCAGAGCTGTACTTTTCGACAAATGGAAAGCACCTAGTGATTATTAGACTTTATTTTTATTTTTATGTCTGCTAACACCCTGTATAGTGTGGAAAGTTTTTTCTTAACACCCTGTACTTATATCTAAATCGTTACCAGCTTTGGTACGATTTTAATCTAAGCAATGAGAGTAGGTATTCTTAATCATTATTACAGAAATAGAGCGTAACTTTTATCCATACCGCGTGTGGAAACGAATTCTCCGAGGGGTTAGGATCCCATGCATTCACTAATCTTGCTGCTGTATAATTTGCCTCACCACGCACATAATAAATAAAACCTATAAAAACATAACATCTTTGACATAAACATAGCATTGACATTAATTTTAAATACATACAAAGTAAAAGTATCAGAGACCTGCAACTCATGACGAATAAAACCATAAAATGACGATTAAAATATATTAAAACCGTTTATCCAAATATTATTTCCAAAAATATGATATTGAATTTTTCACATATCCTATCAACTTATTAAAAAATATAGTTTCAAAATTAATTTGACAGTTATCAAGTTATTAATGAAATCAAACTGAGTTGGCCGAGTCTCACAGTATTGGTTGAAGCTCCAGGTGGGGCTCAATTCTTGACATCCTTCGACTTATCACGAACGTTGAGTTAAAACGAGTGTTTTATCTCGAATGAAGCTTGACAACGTTGCAAATCCTTTTGTAAACACCACAGAGGTGACGTCAATAACGAAGACATTTAATAAGGTATTCTTGAGAAAACGTTCGTCTTAAACTCTTCGAGATAACACGAGTACACTTTGTCAAGTGAGAACTAAACGTATGCTAAATTGGCTAAAAGTATGAAAGATAGAACCGTTTTCGCTTATCCATTAGAGTCACAGTAGGGTGTATTTCATGTTTGTCACTTTTATTACCTCGTACCGACCGGAATTCAAGGGGTAGGTCATAAATAGACAATTACCTTAAAAATAGTTTATAGAGAAACTATTAAAAAATAGGAAATATTAACATAAATTCCCATAAATTATATAAAAAATAAATGGAACATCCACAAATATAAAAATAATGCCTTAAATGTATTAATACAAAATTAATTTTTATTAATTAGTTGTATTAATTTCTTTAAAATAATCGAGCCAATCGATCTATGAGAAAAATTAAAAATAAAATAAAAATAAACATAATAATTTCGAGATTTTAAACGTGACGCGACTGCGTGCGACATTTGACAAGTAAATAGCATTTCTAAAACGTTACCAAACCTTATATTCGACAAATTTCGGCAATGCTTCGGCATGCTACCATTCGTTTTATCTCACTTTCGTTAACGAAACGAAACGAATGGTCGAGGATTGGGCCCCAGTGTAGTCTGGACATAACAGTAGTCTGGTTGTAGTCTAATCAAATTACAATTTGACCTCGGAAAACATCCCAGAAAGCTGAATTTTTGGGTGAACCTTAATATTGTTGTTCTAAGCCGTGTCTGAAAAGAGCAAAAAATGATGACGTAATAAAAAATTAAAAACTGTTTTTGGTAAAAAAATGGTAAAAAATGAAAACTGTTTTTATGATTTTTTTAACGATATTGTTATGAAAATTGATATTACTAGTAGCAAAAAATAGTATGTTATATAGTAAGGGATGTAGGCTGGGTCATTATATCCCGTAGGTGAATTTTATCTTCCCGAGCCGCCAGGCGAGGGAAATAATCACCTAGGGATATAATGATACCTACATCCCGTGGTATATATGCTATTTTTTGTACTTCCAAGTCCAAAAACTAAGTTTTTTCAAAAATACTGTTAGCTGTCAACCTGACAATTCAACTCAATAAAAATATGAACACTAAAATCAAGTTTCATACGAACGACCGTTTCTAAAAATTTTCGTAAAGCTAGTTTTATACGGTCAAAGAAATTGTTGAATTTTTCGACCTTGAATTTATTTGACGAGTGTAATACAAGAAATTCACAACAATAAATTCATGAAGAAATTGTAAACTCAGAACTGGTTCTAATTTCTCAACAATTTTTTAGGGAATCCCGGTTACATTGGTTTAAGAGTTAGTATCAGTTGTAAATAAAAATTTAATTTGCAGGTAAATCGACGTTAGAAGATTCGTCAATTTCTTCATGAATTTCTTCGTGAATAAATTGATGAATTTCTTTGATGGTGTAAAGCTAGCTTAACCTATGGCAATCCGAACACAACAACTAGTAGCCATATTAAAAAAACGTGGTTTTACGTAAAATTGTTTTTCTTCAAACGTCAAAAAAAGTTGACATTTTGTTACTGAAGAAGTAAGGTTAAAGTTATGTTATGTTATAATATATAAGGGTTATAATATACTTCTCAACCTAAGTTTATAATCTACTATTTTTTACTACTAGTCTAAAATAGTATCATTATTAACTCTTTTTTTTATCTCCAAGTTTATTTGCCATCTGTAGTAAAAACAATAAACAAATATTCTGAGTGCATATATACAAATTAAATTAATTAATAATTATGTACACATAAATAAGAGAGAAAAACAAGATATTATTCAATGACTTATCCTGTCTGGAACGGGGTAAATAAATGTCACTACCCGAATAGTTTAATGTTTATTTAAAGCGCATTTTTAGGTGTATTGGCTTATGATGTTTTAGTCGACGCGTGTCTTCACCTTCGTTGATCAAGTCCCTCGTCAAAATGTTAGGATGTTCACTTAGTCTATTAAAGTACTTTTCACTACACTTATTAATTTGTTCCTTAACTGTTTCAATTTTTAAGTCTTGACTTATTATTTTGTTGGTTACAAACCACGGTGCATTCACGATCATTCTCAACACTTTAGACTGGAAACGTTCTAGGAGTTCTTTGTTTGTTTTGGCAGCTGTGCCCCACAGTTGGATACCGTAACACCATACCGGTTTCAAAACACTTTTGTACACCAAAATTTTATTCTCTATTGACAGTTTAGAGCTCGGCCCTAGTAGCCAGTATAATTTGTTTAGTTTTGTACCTAGTTGTTTCCTCCTCTTCCATATGTGGGTGCTCCAGTTTAATTTACTGTCGAGGTGGATTTCTAGATATTTTGTAGAATCTGCCTGTGGCACTTCTTGGTTATTTAGTGATACAGGAGGACAGTTTGTTATTCATCCTTTTTAAACCAAAAGTGACCTGAACCGATTTCTGCTCGTTCATTCCGATTCTCCATGTCTTATCCCAGTTTTCAATTTTGTTTAGGTGGTCTTGAAGATATTTCGCGACTAATATTGGTTGTGAGTGAGTCGCTACTACTGCAGTATCGTCCGCGAATGTGGCTGTTGTTAAATTATTTGATGTTTGTAAGTCAGATGTATAAAGGAGATAGAGGAGAGGCCCGAGTACACTGCTTTGAGGTACTCCAGAGTTTATACTATGCAATTCGGTGTAGATATCTTCATATTTAATTATAAAGTGTCTTTGTTCCAGATATGACTTGAGGAGTTCGTAGATATTATACGGGAGATGTTTTTTAATTTTAAACAAAAGACCCGGGTACCACACTTTATCGAAGGCTTGACTTACGTCTAAAAACACAGCACTATCACATTTCTTTTCGTTTAGGCCAGCGTTGATTTTTCGTACTATTCTGTGAACTTGTTCTACAGTGGAACGACTTTCCCGAAATCCAAATTGGAAGTTAGGTATTAATTTTTGTTCATAAAGATACGGTTTTATTCTTGTTAGGATCATTTTTTCGAATAGCTTCGATAGTATCGGTAAGAGGCTTAATATAGGTCTATTAGGAAGAAGCATTTTCGGGATCTTTTCCAGGTTTTTGTATAAGAATCATTTGTGCGACTTTCCATTGTATAGGGAAGTATCTTAATTTTATAGCAGCATTAAACAGTAGCGTAATGAATCTTGTTGCTGCTTCTGGTAATTCTTTTAGTATTTTGCCGGTTATGAGGTCATACCCAGGTGCCTTCTTTGGATTGATGTTCATCTTGATGGTGTTTCGTACTTCCTTTATTTTAAACTTTTGGATGGGTAAGTCCATTTGAAACGGTGCTTCTAGAGATTTATAGATGAATGCTTCCTCTGCTTCTGGGACCTGCCTAGGAAGAGGTTCGAAAACTTTTTTTAAGTGATTTACAAACACTGTAACTTTTTCCGAATTACTTCTGGCCCAGCTTTTGTTGTCGGTTTTGATGGGTGGAGCGTGTCTTCGAGGTTGTTTGATTGTTTTTGTGGCTTTCCACAGCGAATAATCCGACGACTCAGGATTAGGAGGAGAAAGGTTTTTAAGATATTCGTTTAGCGTTTTGTTCTTTTCGTCCTTGATGAGCTCTTTTTATTCTTTTATGGCTTTGTTTAGTTTATTTTTTATCTCGTGGGTCCCGCGATTGTTGCTATTGTTTTCTCAGTTGTTGTTTATTTTTTATTTTTATTTCTACCTCTTTTGGTAAGTTAATTGGTTTTAGTTTTCTTTCTAAGTTAGAAGTGGTTTCCCAGCATGATTGTTGAATGCAATTGTTTAAGTGATTTATGTCCTCTTCTTGGTCGCTATTTGTTTTTAGTGAGACGCTGTTATTTATCTGTTTGCTAATTCTGAATGATTCCCAGTCGGTTTTTTTTGTTGTGGAGTGATGGTGTATTTACTTTGTTAATTAGTTGTGACGATAATATGACAATTATAGGTGAATGATCTGAGGATAGATCATAACAAGACTCGGTTTATGTGAAGTCTTCTATAATTCCTTTTGTTACACAGAAATCGATAACGTCGGGTTTTTTGCGACGGTCTGTCGGCCAATACGTTGGTTGATAATGGATTTAGGTGATTTTTTGTCATTATCTTATAGAGTTGTCTTCCTTTAGGGTTTGCGGTGCTAGATCTGGAGCCCCACCAGGGGTGCTTTGCGTTGTAATCTCCCCCTGCTATAAATCTTTTTCCCAGTGTTTCGAAAAATGTTGTATACTGTTCTTCTTTTATGTGTTTTGGACTATATATTGCTGCGATTGTCAGTGGTCCATACCAATCTTCAACGACAATGTTTGTTGCTTGAAGGTAATCTTTATGAAATCGTTTGTCTTCATAATGTTTTATCGATGTTTTTATGATCACAGCCGTGCCTCCATGTGCTGGGTACTGTGTTTCATATACTGAGTACCTAGGTATTCGTAAAAAGCTCTTTTTTGTAAAGTGCGTTTCCGACACGAGCATTACGTTAATATTGTGTTGCGTCAAGAATAATTTTAGCTCTTGGCTTCGTTGGGCCAAGCCGTTGGCGTTCCAGATTCCTATTTTTAGCTTGTTTGACATTATTTGATTTTAGAGATGAGAAAAATGAAGCTCATTTTTAAACAGAGAAATTAAATTTCTCAACCTAGGTAAATAATAAAATATTGTAATAATCAAAACTGTTTTTGAGGTAAATAATAAAATATTATTATAAATATAATAAAATATTATTTACCTAGGTAAAAAATGAAAACTGTTTTTATGATTTTTTAAACGATATTTTTATGAAAATTGATATTACTAGTAGTAAAAAAAATACTACCAACTTAACAACTACGATTTTAACAACTACTTTTCGACTATTGGCGCTTCCACAGCAAACAGCATAAGGCCATCAAATGACAACTTCGAATTCTACATCACGAAACATGGTGCGAATGTGCGGAGCTCCATGTTTTTCTATGAAATAACAGAGGATGAAATTTATAAAACAATAAAAAACGTCAGAGCGAAAGAGTCAAAAGACATCTACGGCTTCTCAACTAAAGTTCTGAAATGTATAGCTAGTGCAATAAAAACACCACTCTCTTTTATCCTCAACAGATGTGTGGAGGACGGCAGCTTTCCAAGTCTTCTGAAGAAGGCCCGAGTAGTTCCTATCTACAAGAAGGGGGATAGAAACAGTGCGGAGAACTATAGACCTATTTCGATCCTACCAATTCTTTCCAAAGTCTTCGAGACAATTATAAAAAATAGGCTTATGAGCTTTTTTGACAAACAAGGTGTGCTGACCAAGAATCAACATGCCTATCAGAGTAACAAATCTACGTTGACAGCACTTGTTGAACTGGCGAGCAACATACTGAATGGCTTTGATGAGAGAAGAATTAGTGAAGTATCAAGCTGCGACCTGTCAAAGGCGTTCGATACAGTGGACCACGACATCCTTGCATACAAGCTAGAAAAATACGGAATTCGGGGAAATTCGTTGAAGTTAATAAATAGTTACCTCAATGGAAGGCTCCAGACGGTGCACTTCGACGGCTTGATGTCGGCGGCAAAATTCGTTTCTCATGGCGTGCCCCAGGGTTCCGTTCCGGGACCCCTCCTTTTCCTGGTGTACATAAACGATCTGGCATCTGCAGTGGATTCTGGGATATGTCTTTTTGCGGACGATACTTCGCTGATAAGTAGCTCCGAGGACCTCCATTCTGTAAGAGAAGAAACTTACCTTCAGTGTTAACTCGAGTGATAGGGACACCCTCACGTTTTTGGAAGTGACTTTTCAATCGGACATGAAGTGGGACTCGCATGTGAATCAACTAATAGGAAGTCTGTCGTCTTCGATCTTCCTTATAAGAAGAATCAAAAATATATCCACTGAAGCAACTGCGCTGATGGCGTACCATGCGCATTTTCATAGTATAATGAATTATGGAATAATAATATGGGGCACATCTCCGGGTATTGAAAGGATTTTCGTCAAACAGAAGGCAGCGGTGAGGATCTTGTGCGGCGAAGGACCAAAACAGAGCTGCAGAGCGCTTTTTAAAAAGACAAAAATACTTACCGTTTACTCTCAATTCATATGGGCGTGTGTCTCGAACGTCCATAAAAACAAAGAAAAATTTAAAACAAACGCTGAAAATCACAACTACGATACTCGCAACAAAACTAAATATGTGACACCGTTTCACCGCATCGCCGCGAGCCAAAATGGAAATAATCATATGTGTGTGAAATTGTACAATAAACTTAGTGAAAGTGTGAAAACGTTGAACCTGCGACAGTTTACCTCCGAGGTCAAGAGGAGACTGGCGGAAGATGTTTATTACTCCGTCGATGAATTTCTCAATGGCTGAGTGATGGATGGGATGAGTCTTTCGATCTCTTTTGTTCTGAGTGACCCGTACTTTTAACGTGTATCTTGTTTTGTTGATTTTAACATGTTTTGCTTAATTTTAATATGTGCTTGCTTTGCTTGTATTCTGATATTTTTTGTGACGTGTCAAACCATGTTTTTTTGGAAATGACAAATAAATAAATAAAAATAATAATAATTACCTATATAAACTACGGTTGAGGATACTATTATAACCCTCGCGCTGTGTATATGATTTCGTTTACACCCGGTATACTTATTTTAAAGCATTTTATTTTGTTCGTATCACTCAATAAAGCCGTTTTTATTTATTCTTTATCTATAACGTAGCACTTAAACTCTTCATACCAATAAAACACGGCCTTTAATAGTGTATGAGGTGTATGAATCTTTGGAACAATCAAATATTTCATTACAATTTACGAAACTATAATAATCCTTGATCGAAAAAGGAAAGTAACAGTCATAGTAAAAAAATTTAAATAAAAATTTAATAACACTTGAAGAAAGCTGTAGTAAAGAAAAAAGATGAAGAGATAAGGAGTGAAAAATATAAAAGATTTAAAGATTAACATTTTAAAAGCCCAAAGTTTATTCAAAATCTATCGATGTTTTATAGAAACATTAAAATGTAAAATCACTAAATAAATTTGATACCCTTTCAGACATCATGTTATATTAAAATACTCAAGAATGACACTTCCTATACTTCGTTTAAATTACGGTTTTGCGTTTTAAAGGTATAGCTTTTGTATTCTAGAGTGGTTTCACACTTTTGCCAAAAGCTTTAAGCTTCAATGAGGTCAAAAATTTTATACACTTCGATTTTTAAAATAAAAGAGTTCTGAAATACATTTTTTTTCTCAAATTAATTTAAAATTCTATGCGTCTTATCGTATGACCCAGATTAGACGGATACTAAAGGCGTAAAGTGAATCTCGATGAGTTTCCTTCCGTATAATTATTCCATTTATAAAAGAATTATAGGTAGTCGGAATTAACTTTAATTTTATACCGCGAAATTTATTAAAGAATTTATAATTTATTAAAAGTTATTAAATTATTTTTTTTATTTTTGCATTTTCATCTTCTTTCTTCTTCGTATCGTTATAGGCTATTAGCCTGCTTTTTTTTAAAAACTTATTAAGTGAAAATTATTTCAATAGTGTACGTAATTAAAATGTAACGTACTTGATGAAGGTATGGATTTGATAGTCGTTCTCCGCATTTCTCTACTTAATTTTAATTAAAAAGAATACATTTTGTATTACCGTCATCAATTTTCTCGTAAGAGAAATTTTGAAAGCTGAAACGATCACAAATCTTGCAAACTCGCTGATACTAATTATTATTTTTTAAATCCACTAATAATTTTATGCAGAATGTGTCACTTAATCACCTATACATACATACTTCTCGCATTGTACTGACGTCAAGATGGGAGTTCCTCAGGGTTCAATTTAGGATCCTGAGCTTTTTATTATTTATTTGAATTGCCTTGACAGGGATGACGTGAGTGCGCTGTTCACATAATGCATTTATTAATAATTTGTAAACTGTTGTTTTTAATACTTGCAATTTTCCGCCCCTAATCAATAGATTAGTGACCATATAATAGATAATCACATAATCAACATAGAAACTACCAGTTGGTTTTTCTTAAATAAATTTCAAAAGTTATTTATTTGTTATAAACTTGTTTGAAATTGTTTTAAACATATTCTATATTGGTTTTAAATAGAGAGAAAAAATGAACAAAAGAAAATTAGTTAAAAACTGTTTTAAACAAAAACACGTTTTCTGTTAGAAAAACAATTTTTCCCAACCGTGCATATAGTTTAAATCTTCTCAAGAGAATTCTTCAACGTTAGTAAAGTCAAATAAATATCAATAAAACAGTTTTCAGTTTCACTAAAATATATTGCCTCAATTTTTCTTTTCTTATACAATTTTTGGTTTTGTCAGCTGTAAATTTAAACAAATATTGAAATTAATAATTTCCACTCGATATTCCAACACAAAATTAATTCAATGTTTATTTAAGAATATTTTTTAAATTAGTTTATATTGGTATAGCTCTATTTTATACGTGACCATCGGTTGGGACAATTTTAAGACCTAAAAATAGTGAAGCGGAATAGGTAAATTAAAGACCAAATCCTATAACTACCCTCTGAGGATTGTGTAAGGTTAGTATCAAGATCAGCGCTTTTAGAACAACGAAAAGGGATCGAGTAATTTAACTAGCAATGCCTGCAAAGAATCTACTAACTAACCATTGCAAAATGATAACTATACAGTATGGATTTATATGAATTAAAAATAAGAAAAAAAGCGTTTATAACTATTAATTAATAGGTAATAAATGTACAGTCAGCCTCACAATTAATGGCCACTCTGGCTATACGTTTAGCACGAATTGTGGATGTATGTAATCATCATAACACCCCATACTTAAATTGAAGGGTAACATTATTTTGCCAACAACTAGTAAATCGACAACCTCCTTTTCTGTCCTTTTGTCGTTGTTGGCTAATAACCACCCTGGTGTATAGCCAAGGTGGCCAATAATTGTGAGGCTGACTGTACATACTTTATTAAGCTTTAAATTGCTAATAGTGGCGTAACTAACACTTTGAGGACCCTCTAGCAAAATCCAGAGTTAAAATCACTCATGCAGATTATTCAACGAGGACATAATGATTATTATGCTATTACCCATGAGAATAAATTACGCAACGAGTGATAGCGAGTTTTTTTCTAAAGCAATTTTTGCTTCTTTGAGAGCACTGTCTATTTTCAACCAAAATTTTACTGTATTTTATGAGTGTAATGCTAACTATTTTTTGGGTTAATTTTTGCTTCTTTCAGAATAGCTTCAGAACAATAAATTACTATAAAACTTATTATTTTAGCAAAAGAAAAGCGAGAAACTCTCATTGTAAATGTAAGCAGTAGACGATTTTTCACTGTTTTTAACGCTACCATAAAAACGCCTCTCTAGTAGTCTCAAGTATTTTTGAATGCAATAAAATAATCTCACTTGCCATAGAAAACAATATAAAATCTAAACTTCAAACAATTTTTGAAATCGACAATACAATACAACAGAGTTAGGAGAAAGGATAGATCTATGGAAATATCTATCAAACGGAAAGGCTTGTAATAATGCAATTTTGGATATGAGGCTACCTGGCGCTTACGATAAGCATATTTTTGTTTCTATTCAACTTCCGGTTTAACCAAAAACGGTACCAACTTTCTTATTTTGATTGCAACACCTTATATATTTTTGCATATTTCAATAGTCTTCGTTCTTTTCTGCATTCAACAATAATGATAGTTATGGGTAACAAATTCCTTGGCTTTCAGGTTAAGTTCGCTACTTTAGTTTACAAAAACGTAATTTTCGTTTGATTTCAAAATTTTAAAGAACAAAATAATTAATAAATTCAGTAACTTATTATAAAAAAAGTTAAAATAAATGCGTTTTTGTAAATTAAAGTAGATGAACTTAACCCCAAAACCAATGCGTTAGTGATTTATCCTTTTGGCTGTTACCCATAACTACTACAACTATGAATGAATGCAGCAGAACGAGAGCTATTGAAATATGTAAAAATATACAGAGTGTTCCCTTTAAAATAAGAAAGTGTGTGCCGTTTTCGGTTAAACCGGAAGTTCAATCAAAACAAAAATATGTCCAGCGCATGCGTCATGTACTTTTACCCCTATGTCCAAAATTTTGTTACAATCACCAACTCTACTTCAGAGATATTTCCATGGATCCATACTTTCTCCTAAGCCTGTATGAAGCGTGCCATATGCATAAGGTCTTAAGTGCTAATACATAAATTTGAAAAGAGGAACAAAAATGTGTTTCGATAGAGTATTACAAAGTATACGTTTTGTTATTTTTAAATTCAATTTTCTGATACTTATAGCAGCACCATCCTCCCAAAAATTTATTTGCAAGTAAATGATGCCACATTGAACCCAATTTCTTGCATAAAACCATTTCGGCCAAAATCGGTACTTCGAACCTTATGCATATGACCAGGCACGCTTCATATTATAATGTTTGACGTTTTAGATTTTATATTGTTTTCCATGGCAAGGGAGATTTTTGTTAAAATTGCATTAATTTTTTTTTAATTTCGGTACTTAAATGCACTCTTAACGCACTGTTTTGGTCTCACACAAACAGTATCGTAAGAAGCTCTCTTATCGTACTGTTTCTGGGGAATTTTTAGGTGCAAAGTTCGCGTCAAGTTGAACTGACGTTTAACAAAATGTCAATTATTATTTATATTATATGCATCTTAAAATGTGTTTTTGGTTTGTGAATTACTTCCAATTATGCTTTTACAACAATTTTGAGTATTGTTTTTATTTTTTACATACTTTAGAGAAGGAAAAATAAGTACAGTCAGCCTCAAAATTATTGGCCACCCTGGCTATACGTCAGGGTAGTTATTAGCCAACAACGACAAAAGGACATAAGGGGAAGCTGTTGATTTACTACTTGTTGGCAAAATAAAGCTACCCCTCAATTTAAATAGGGGGTGTTATGATGGTTTCATTCACAATTCGTGCTAAATGTGTAACGATGCAGAATTTTATCCAGATGCTGGACCAAAATACTGATACAGTATTACAGCATCTTGGAAATTTTGTACCGTTTAAAGCAGCTACTTGTCATTTTTCCCTATTTTTTTCCCTAGCGCTGCTCCTGTGATCAAAATGGAGATAAACTCGATACGCCCTTGTTCAGCTCTTCAAGCGATTTCATTTGAGCTCAATCTCGAAGAGATTGGATGAGAATTACTCCATTTAAATTTTTATATTTTTATTATCGACAGTTATCATTCATAAAACAGCTGATCTCGCTTAACTCCTGAACCAGACTACCAAGAGATTTCATTTAATTTTTAGTAGGACTCTGGGGTCATTTTTAACCATTTAGTATTTATTTCAACCTTATCGCTTAATTATTTTGTAATCTAAACTTTTTAATTATAGGTTTTTAAAAGTTATTGAATATTTAAATTTAAATTTATTGTTAAAACACGTGAAGTGTTAGAGTTACTGATAGGATGTAGTTAGTGGTTTTTTTCTTTTACTTTCGTGATTCATTGACACCCCTGAATATTTTACAGCCCTTAATTAATTTTTATTAATTACTTTAAGGTTGAAATTTTAATTTAAAATTACAAATTTTATATCGCCGAGCTTGTAATTTTTGTGTGGTTTCAATGAGCCAAGTTTTACCATCGAGTCCCCTTGAATTAAAAACTTATTAATTTAATTAGTAGAATTTATAACGTACTAAGTGATAATTTTCTTCGAGTACAATTCAAGTTAGAGCGTTTCTATTGGTTGTCGAGTGGATACGAGTTGGTCGTCGGATCTTCCATATAAACCCCTTCTCTGTTTTGATAAGAGACTCTTCGCTTCACCCTCGTGGTGAGCGGGAGCGCGCATTTAACAATTTTCCCTTGCGTCCTCCTTTCCCCTTCTTTATTTATTTAATTATCGTCCGCGATTAATTAATTAATTTATTTTAATTAATTAATTTTAAATTTAAATCAATTTCATTTTTTATTTAGTTTTAATTCTCCGTGTTGCCTTCAGCAAGTCCGTGTGCTTTCTTCGTTCCATCAGGACCTTGTGATCTCTCTTCGTGAGAGGAGTCGGGATCTGGTGGACGAATTCCCTACCCTTTCATCAGGACCTTGTGAACTCTCTTCGTGAGAGGACTCGGGATCTGGTGAACGATATCCCTGGTTCCATCAGGACCCTGTGGCCTCTCTTCGTGAGGGGACTCGGAATCTGGTGATCATCACCCTCTTGTGCTCTCAGCAGGACCTTGTGACCTCTCTTTGTGAGAGGACTCGGGATCTGTTGAACGAAGCCTTCCTCCCTTCATCAGGACCCTGTGACCTCTCTTCGTGAGAGGACTCGGGATCTGGTGGACGTCATCCCTGTTCCTTCATCAGGACCCTGTGATCTCTCTTCGTGAGAGGACTTGGGATCTGGTGGATGAAGACAAGAGCCGAGTCATAGAGATAAAGTATCTTTCTTAATTTTTATTTTTTTTTTATTTTGTACTTGTACCTGAGGGTGGATAGAGATTGTATTTTTTAATTCCTTTTTATTTTGTACTTGTACCTAAGGGTACTTAGAATTATTTCTTTTATTTTTAATAAATATATTTTTTTCATTGTTGGCCGTGTGTTTTATTAACGACGAACCCTCCCTTCTTCACTAAGCTACCCAGGGTGGTAAAACTGGTGTTACAAATGTATAACTAGGGTGGCCATTAATTGTGAGGCTGACTGTACATATTAATCTATCAATTTAAATTATAGCGACATCTATGAATAATATAAGCAAACGTTACGTGACAGATGCCATTCAGTGTTCCCACCATTAAGAAAAAAATTCAAATCATGATAAAAGTTTAAACTTTTTTTAAATGTTTAATAAAATGCCGAAATAGAAAAAATAGTATACCGGGTGTCCCACTTAGTATGCTCACCATGGGGATCTCGTAAACTGGAAGAGATACGAAGTCGGTTAAATGACACCAAATGTAGCCTCTTTCATAGCCAACTCGATCGTACTTTTGGGTTTTGAATAATATTATTAGCACTCTAGATATTTAGAAAAAACTGAAAAAGTTCATTTTCTTTAAATGCCGGCAACTTTTTTATTAATCAAGATAATTTTAATTTTTAAAAAAGGATAATAGGCACTACTAAAACCTATAAATGTAATATACAAAAGAATTTTTTTATTAGGCCGTTTTTGAGATATGACGCAAAGTTATATTTTTTTAAATGCAAACCTAGTATTAATATTATGTTATTGGATATCTAATTTTTTTCTCTTTTCAAAAATATAAGGGTTGATAGGCTTAATTTTTCAAATTCTTGTTTGGTAACATAAAATTAAATAATAAATTTGTTATTTAATGTTAAAAAAATTTTTTTTAATCAAATATCCCTTGAAACAATCGAATAAAAAAACAATTGAAATTAAACATAAGAATATCAAAAAAAGTACCTAAGTATAAAAAATATTCTTAAAAATATACTAAAAAATTTAAAAAATTTAAAAATTTAAAAACGTATATTTTTGAAAAGAGAAAGAAATTAGCTTTGCAACAACATAAAATTAAGGTTAGGTTTGCATTTAAAAAAATGTAACTTAGCATCATATCTCCAAAACGGCTTTATAAAAAATTTTTTTTGTTTATTAAATTTATTGGTTTTAGTAGTGCCTATTATTCCTTTTTTGAAAATTGAAATTATTTTGATTAATAAAAAAGTTAGGCATTTAAAGAAAATCAACTTTTTCAGTTTTTTCTGAAAAAGGCTACATTTGGTGTCATTTAACCGATTTCGTATCTCTTACAGTTTACGAGATCCCCATGGTGAGCATGCTAAGTGGGACACCCTGTATAAGTAATTCGTTTCATAAGGCTTGTTAACTTACGAATTCAAATTTAAAAAAAGGCGAGTGCTTTATAGTACTAGTACTATACTATACTAGTACTTTAATATACTATTATTTGACTATATTAAAAAGCGACACTTGAGGTTTCGAATATTTGATGTAAAATTCGCATTTTCATGAACATCATTCTTCTGATTTCGTTGCTATGGCAACCGCTTTAATATCCCTTTAATTATACTTAGACGTGTGCGCCATCTATCGATATTTATGTGAATTTCTTATTCTAAATAGGTCGGAACCTATTTTATCCAACGTCTTAAATATTTACTCTTAGGCCGGGTATTATCACCTCTAGTCAACTGCTAGTCAACGCTTGACTAATAGTTGAAAACTGGTTTGTTGTAGAAATTGTGTGCAAAAAACCGGTTGTCAACTATTGGTCAAGTTGACTAGCAGTTCGACTAAAGGTGATAATATCCAACCTTACTATTATCCCAAAAAGTCCGAGATTGCCATGACGTTACATACAATTTATTTAAATATTTTTCAAAATATTTATACATACTCGTATGTTTATTTAAATATTGTTTGCAGCGCAAGTCTCTGCCTATTATGAATAATCATAATAATGTGAAGCTGGCGAAAAATTTTTATGTAGAATTCGGGAGTAGGTGTCGAACTCCATCCATGAGAGCAAACAATACAGTTTCCTCCCTTTTTATACAAATATGGTTCAGTTCATGGATTTTTACTAACCCGTGACCAACTTAATATGTATTTAATGTAATTAATTCATTTATTACTAATCATTATAAAATACTTATTACAGAAAATTGATTAAGTAGGTACTAAAAATTAATTAATTTGGTACTGAGTAAGTATTCTAAAAGTCACGTGTGAGAAAACATCCGTGAATTGAAGTATAGCTATTTTCTAATATGTAAAATTAGAATGTAGGACCTTCGAACCTAGTATAGGAGCTGAATGTGGTGGATTTTGTCTAAGCTATTTTACCTTCCTTTAATCAGGAAATCTACATTATCTACATTAGAGATGTTTAAAGACAAATCTGTCAATTCACTTCCCTAAGAGCTAAACCAAATATTTTTATTTAAAAAAGTTAATCTTCCTAGCCTGTAACGTGTTGGACCGCGAAGGAAAATATTTATAGGTTACACAGATCACTTCTGTTTTCGGATAACTTCAAAAACTATCAATTAACAAATAAAACAAAAGTTCTGAGTAAAACAATTCTCCATTCTAATTGATGATCTAACTTTCTAACGAGTGCCCAATTTATAGCCTCATAAAAAAGTTGAATTTGTTTCGTTATTAACGATGCATGGGTACACCCAGCCTCACAATTATTGGCCACCCTGGCTATGCGCCAGAGTGGTTATTAGCCAACAACGACAAAAGGACAGAACGGGAGATTGTTTATTTACTACTTGTTGGCAAAATAAAGTTACCCCTCAATTTAAGGATGGGGTGTTATGATGGTTACATCCACAATTCGTGCTAGACGTATAGACATGGTGGCCAATAATTGTGAGGCTGACTGTACCTATCATAGTTGAAGTAATTAGGTACTACCGTATATACAGTTAATTAACCTAAAATCTATATAATAGTGCTATTGCTATTATATTTATTGAGAAATGTGACAAGTGATTGTCTATCAAACAGATAGGTGGAAATGGAAATGTCCTATAACTCTGTTATTGATTATTCATCATCACTCCTTGTAAAGATGTTTTAAGATTTTAACTGTTACGTTTTCGAAATATCTCGTATTTGTGCACTCTATTTTCTGATTACTAGAAAAAAACTGAATGTTTACGATGGCGTAATCAAGGTGTACTGTATTAATGACAACAACAACCCTTTATTTTTATACGTAATAAGCCATTACCCTCTTAACGGTTTTTATCTGTACAATTTTCTTCTCATTTTTACCTTTTCTTTTATCACGATTCATCCAGTAGATTTGTTTCTTAATCTCCCATAGTTATTAAAAATCATTTATTTCAATCGAGTCATAGAGTACGACACGAATTACCCCCTATCAAAACTTCAATATCATCATAGTAATAAAATTTGGCATTTTCAGGCAGAGCAGAAAATTAAAATATTACCATAAATGTTTTGGTCTTATCGTTAATTCTCCTTTTAAGTTTTCGAGATCTGAATAGTTAATTCTGAAATCCACATTTACATCAATTTAAATTCAACAGCAGAGCTATGTGTGTGTACCTACCTACAACTGTCCAGTGCGCGTCTCTTTTAAATTTTACAAGTATTCACCTCAAACTGAAACAAACGAAGGAATAAGGTTGGGAATTAAAACAAAATAAAATTTCTCCTTCCTAAACAAACATTGGAAAAATTTCAACTACGTAAATCATTGTAAAGGAACTTTTTATTTTAGGTTAATGCAAAACAATCTCTTCGATGTAATTTTTTTGTTTTCGTTGTTTGCCTGCCTGCCTGCCTTTTAGTTTGTCCATCCGTTCGTTCTTCCGTCCGGCCGTTCGTCTTCGGTACGTTTGTCCTTCCATCCGTCCCCTTCATCATCCGTCAGGCTATCTGTCACCTAATTTCAGTCAATTACTCAGTTATTCATTTCGTTCAACCAACTACAGGGCCGGATCAAAGAACGTTGGAGCTTGAGTAGCTAATTATTTTCAGGACACTACAAAAATACAATGCAGTTCACAAAACAAATATTTATTTATATCTACTCTAGTCTAGTCTAGTAAAAGGTTCTTATAGAGCAGATGGAACAGAGTGGAATTTTATTTTAGGAATGTGTTTGAATTAGTTAGGAAGTCAAAATATTAAAAGACCCCAGACCCCAGTTCTAGCTACATGGCTAAGGGAAGGAGGTGGTGAACCAATTAACATACTAATAGATGTTTGCACCGCTTACAGATAAACTGATAGTTAGTTTATCTGGCGGATAAGTTGTGAAAAGCCTTTGCACCTCCATCTAACTGTAGAATAAATTAAATAAGTGACGAATAAATTTTCTGCAAAGGTAGAAAAAAAGGATTTTAGTTTATGTGGCAAATAAACTATATTTTGACAACTTATCCGCCAGATAAACTATCTCTCAGTTTATCTGTTAGCGGTGCAAACGGCTATTAATTCGCTATTTTAGAAAATCAGAGCTAAAATATTAATTATAGCACTTATCTAGGAAATTATTCATTTTATCAATGTATGTTTCAAACAAGTAGGCCATGAAATTGTCTACGTTTTATCTTCTTGAAATGTTTTTCATAAATGTACCCTTAAGGCCGCGCTGACAAAGCGGCAAAAGTTGGAGTTAAAATAACGTTAAAAATAAGCCTTTAGTTTGTCTTGCGGAATTTAAAAACTAAACGTTATATGAACTTAATTTTTTTGAAATTTTAATAAGGAAAGATCAATGAAGGAGATGAACAATTTTCATTTCTTTATATTATGAATAAATAGGTTAAATTAATTTTTGAAAACAAGAAACTTTCAAATTTTGAAGCAACCAATATTGATGAAATTCCGTTATCTCCTGGTGGAGATCGTTATAAGAACAATACCTAATTTTTAAGTGATTCCATCGCTAATTAAACGAAACAAGGAAGATAATACTGAATCAAAATATGTCCTTAGCGGTCTTTTCAACCAAATCTTTCGACAATAGTTCAGGCATTGCCTTTTAGATGGCCCAAGCAAAATTTTAAAGTTCCAGGTATAAATTTTTAACTTTACTATTCTTTTGTAAGAATATACTCATTACAGCATCGAAAACCGTCCAAAACGATGTTGTAATGTTCTACTTTTAAGTACTGTTTCTTGTTTTTTTTAAGTTTGAGATTGGTTGACATTGGTAATTAAAATAATTATTTTGACAGTATGTTGGCACCATCTATATATTTTTTTCTTCAACTTAAAATGGTAAAAATACACGCTGTGGCAAAAATGTCTCCCCTCCACTTTAGCAGCGCGCCCTTAAGTCAAAAATTTAATTTTTTCTGTTCAGAAATTACATTAAAATTTCAACTATTCTAGTCTAGTCAACGAAGGGGTTACAGAGAGTGGAATATTTTTCTTCAGGATAAAATGTGTTTGGTATAGTTAGGAGGTATCAATTTTAAAAGTCTCGGGTCCTAGTTGTTATACCTATGGCTAAAGGTGGAAGGAGGGTGGAAAGCTCCCGTTTTTGAGATTTTCGCTTATATCACGAAAACAGTGTATCCTAGGAAAAAAATTATTCTTAGCAAAATGAAACCTTATTAAATTTTCTACAAAATTGCTTGTATTCATCTTTTTCTATTCCTTATAGTTTTTGAGATACACACTCACAAAAATCGATAATGTACGAAAAAAAAATTGCCTCATATTTTTCATCAGACTTTTGTCTCACATTTTTCATCAAACTTTTGCCTCTAGCACCTCAGTCCTACTTTTTACAGTAATTCTTCAGAAAATAAGTTGTAGGGCATTAAATTTCCTATGCTATTTTACTTTTTTTCCGGGCCCTCCACAACACCGGGTCCTGAAGCGCGCTCAAAATCTTCATGGATAATCCAACCTTACCCAACTGTAAAGCAAAACAGGTTTAACTTGACGAGCGATAGAAATGCGTAGATACCTAAATTGGTATTTATCCCCACCAACGCAGTAGTAAACGTATTTAAATTACTAAAGGGGCGTGGCCAAATCTGCGCGAACTTATCCTACCGCTCTTAAAGTTATATATGTTTTGCTTTATGTACGTTTGTCTAAAACTTATTTTTAAAATGATGTTTTTTTGTTTCTTTTTGCTATTCATTGTAAAGGAAAATAATTATTTCCAACCGTTTTTTATTTGTTTTAGATGTATATCACTGTAGTATAGTTGGTGTGTGGGGGAAGCACTAATGGTAATAATTCGCAGTTGTTTTTAATTTTCGTGACAATTAAAATTAGGAGGCTGTTTAAATTGAAAAATGAGGGCAAACAAAAAAAAGGTAATTTTTTTTAATAATGAAAGATGGCACATACAAACAACCTAAATAATTATATCTACATCCTCATCCTACTACCTTTAGCTCATTTGTTTCAATTCGCTGAATGTCTAAGTAGGTACGATTTTCTTCTTGAATTTCAGTATAAAGAAATGCTGTAATAATTTTACTAAAAGCAATACGCTTGCGTCTGTGGGGCGGCGTCGGGAAAAGCGAGCGTCGAGGCGCTCCAGTTTAAGGTAGTATTTTTCGTGGTACGGTTTATAACATGTTCGTTAATAATTACGTCGAGCATTCCATCGTATTGTGAACTACTGTGTAAAACGGCATTTAAAAAACGGCGATTATATAAAATTTTGATTGATGTTGAGGGAATGCTCGTAATTGATAAACTTGTGCTAGTTTTGAGTTTTTTGTATTGTTATTTAAATTTCGGTAAGTTTTTTTTAATTTAATTATAATTATCGACATTTAAATTAAATTAAGAAATAAAGTTGTTTATTTATAAGGTTGAAATTGAAATGATTTAATATGAATGGTCTTTTTAACGTGTAAGTGAGGTCAGTTTTATGTGTTAAGTCAAGTAAAAAAGTTAAATAGGGGTTTCTTTGGGGAAAACAAAATAACCTTTGTAATTAATAAAAAATAGGGTAAAAAATTGACAATCATCAATTAAGTCCTAAGGGATCTAATGATAGTGTCCAATCTCGGCGTTTTGCAGTGTTGGTAATTTAACAAATTAAAATTTATTGTATTAAACCATTACAGTAAGAAATTGATTGGATTTTAAATTAACTTTAAAGGTCCAGTTTTACACTTCTTCTTATTCTTTTCTCTAATCTTGAGGTTTTCTCAAAAACTAATTTGAACCTCTTGAAAATAAAAATTGGACTTCTAAACACTTTGTAAAGTGAGCAAATACAAAAATACGAGGGGCTAACAAAACGTAAAGGCATATTGGGGAAAATAAGAGCTTAGGTTCTCTTATAGTAGGGCGTTGAGCTTCATGAGAGAATGGAACGTGAACGAGAGGGTAATAATTCGACTTTATTAAATAATGGCTATTAACCTTAATAGCTGAAACAATGTTGTGGATAATTATAAGTGAACTAAATCTGAGAAGTTTCCAACATTTAAAGGGTCAGGGATCAAACCTCTATTAGCCCTTACATAAATCTATTGCCTCAGTATCATCCAAATAAACATCTTAAATTGGCTTAATTTGCACCCAAACCATAATTATGACAAATCTAATAAAACTTGTACTCGAAAGCGAAACCCATCTCTAAAAACAAGTGGAGAGCAAAATTTCCGAACCATTAGTTTCTTGGAGGAAAGTTTCTGATTGAAAAATTCCAAATTCCAATTTGAAAATACCTCGTAAAGGAAGAGTAAATGAAAAACGTCACAAAAACTTTTAATTTAAACGATGAGATGGCGCATCTAAAAATTTAATTTTAGGAAAAAACGCCTCCCTAATTTACCGCTTTGTCAGTTTTAAAAAATTCATCGGATGAGCTGCAAGAATCGATCCATGATTCTTAATTTTTTTTATTTCTTAAATTGATAGTAAAGTTTAATGAACAATCAAACACTTCCGCTCAAGTAGTATATTCGAAAAGAATTCCAATTTATATACCTATTGGATTTTTTTTTGCTTAGAGAAGTTAAGGGATGTGGATTATCGTAACCTTTTTTCTACAAAAAATAAATAATTCTTCTCTTTTCGTTTTAATAGTCTCAAATTTAACAAATTTTGGACGCAAAAACATCTCAACTAAAACTAAGGAGAAAACCGTCTGTTATCTTAGTGGCACGATTAATCCTTATCTCTTTACTTGCTTAGCAATTCAACAAATATTTCTGGTTATCTGTGCTTTGTCGATGAAAAGCCGAATATACCAAATGTAAGGGGTTGTTCCTGTCTATGTCGTTTGTTTATTTTGTGACAGAGAAATCTAAAGCTTTTCTTGTCGGTTTGTTTTGTTTTAACCAAAAATTTGTTGGTATTTGCTTTGACGCTCCTTTTGTTTTTATAAAAATTGTTCTCAAAAAGCTTGTTTTTTGTAAACAATAAATTTCAACACAAACGTAGGTAAGTACGTGATTTTAAATAAATATTCAAAATTTTATTTTTCACAAAATTCAATTTATGCAATCAGTAGCTGTATGGTAATAATGTGAGAAATCCATAACGTTGAGTGACAGATTATAAATGTAAACTTGAGATCACAGAAGGATTACGTACGTAGTATCTAACGTTTCGCAGTAGCAATTCCAAATTCTTTAACAAACTATTTTAGAGATAATCTACTGAAAATCCTCCAGTAACAAAAACATAGTTTTTAAACAGCTCCAAAAGGCACACAAAGCCACCGGTTTTAATTATTAAAGAGAATTTTTGACGATTTTTTAAATAAAATCTTTCAGACTTAGAGAAGCTGTTCAGCAGCCTAAACATGTACTGTCCTTTTAAAGAAGAGACCACAAGTGCTTTTAACGGCTAGATTAATCTTTATTTTTCTATTTTTCATTGATTCAGTTATATCGACTGCTCCGTTTAACACACTTTCGTTCCTTTGATGTCAACAGGAATGCTTTAATTTACTCAACTTAACTGCAAATGTTTTATAATGAGACTAACAACATAATAAATCACTAAAACGCCCTCTAGTCAAACTATAGCGAACTTTTTTAAGTTGCTGAGTAAATCTGAAAAGCTATACAGTGTGTCCAGTATAACATGTACAGCATGGAGATCTCGGACACCGTAAGAGATACGAAGTCGGTTAAATGGAGAAAATTCTGCATATTTTATGATACTTATTATATTTTATGTTTGCGTCATATCTTCAAAACGGCGCACTAAAAAGATTATTTTATAAATTAATTATTTGCGTTTTAGTAGTGCCTATTATCTCTTTTTTGAAAATTGAAATTATCTCCATTAATAAAAAAGTTATAAGCATTTAAAGAAAATGCAATTTTTCAGTTTTTCCTAAATATCTAGAGTGCTAATAGATTTTATTAAAAAACAAAAGCAGCATTGAAGTGGTCATAAAATCATGCACAAATTTCTCCATTTAACCGACTTCGTATCTCTTACGGTGTCCGAGATCCCCTTGCTGTGGACGTTATACCTTACCACACCTTAATTTAATACATAAATCCTAGAGAACACTCTGAACTTTCTCACTTTAAAAACCAAATAGCTCACACTTGGCAATAATTATAATTTTGGACTGAACCTTAGCCCTATTGGTAAAATCTTAACTTTTAAAGAAGTAAGAAATGAGATAAAAATATAGCCGAGATGATGTGTCCCAGTACGAAAGTAGTGAAGAATCATGAACTTAATATTCCCACTACTTTTTGTGACGTCATAGATCACACTACGACTACGCCCCTTCATTAACTTTTCAACGTTCTAGACAACCCACGCCCTTTTAAATAAGTCAGATCTTCATATCTTTTTGGAGTACCTTTTTATATTTATAACATAGTTAAAGATGACGTGTATAAAGGTTGGAAAGATCTAGTTGTCTAGTGTGACGTTATAGGCCACGCCCCTTATTAACTTCTGAAGGTTCTAAACCACCCACGCCCTTTTAAATAATTTTTGCAGGTTTTCTTATCATTTTGGAGTGCCTTTATTGTATTTCTAACATAGTTAAAGATAATATGTAGGGAAGTCGACAAGATTTAATTGTCTAGTATGACCTTCTAGACCATCACCCACGCCCTTTTAGCAGGTTTTCTTATCTTTTTGGAGTCGCTTTTTTATATTTCTAACATAGTTAAAGATAATATGTAGAGAGGTCGAAAAGATCTACTTATCTGGTGTGATGTTATAGGCCACGCCCCTAGTTTATGTTTTGGAGGCTTTAGATCACGTCCTTTTTATATTTTGAAGTGCCTTTCAATACTTTTTAAATTTTTAACACAGTTATCAGTATTGAATTACAGTTTTAATATCGGTAGCCACGATATTTGATAATATTAGCTGCATTCACCGGACGTCGCGCCAAAGGATACGTAGCAACTGCTACATCACTAGCAGGTATCGAGATAGTTCAACATAACGCAAATGAAATGCGCTTGATAAAATGGCGACTGCTTCGCACACATTCTCAAAGCAGCAGTACGTCACAAAAGCATTTGGTAACTGTTGCACAACTGTTACGTCCGGTGAATGCGACCATTGAAATACAAAAAACTAAAAAAGAACGCTAGAAAATTACTCTCTATGTTAGTAGTAAGAATTTCTATTATAAATTAGCGCCCGAGCAGGGACTTCAATGAGGGATTCAATTCAATGATTTGATTGCACCCGCATATAGGTAATTAGCTAATGGAAAGATTTTTCAAGGTGGTCCATGTTAACGCCAGATCGTTGTTGCCTAAACTTAGCTTAATTGGTGATTATATTATTGAATCAGATCTTGATTGCCTTTTGGTGACTGAAACATGGTTGAACGCTTCTATTTTAGATGATCATATTCGAATTAACGGATACTCCGTCTTGAGATGTGATCGACGTGAACGGGTGGGTGGTGGTGTGGCAATCTATCTGAAAAATACTTACAAATGTACAATTATTGAAACAAGTGACAATATCGAGCAGGTTTGGCTGTCTTTCAATATAAATAAAGTCTCCGTAGCGGTTGGAGTTGTCTATAGGCCGCCTTCTACTTCATACAAATTCTTTTGTGATGAATTAGAGAAATCGTGTGCTTTTGTGTCTACTGTGCATGACTTTATCTGCTGTCTCGGGGACATAAATATAAACTTATTGGCACGGGGCAATGATGGTCTGTATTTTACCTCAATGGTGGAATCCGTCAACTTACATCAAATCATCGATTCTCCCACACGAGTTACCTCAGACACGCAAACCCTGTTAGACATAATTTTGGTTTCCGATGATGCACTTTGTAAGTAGCTCCGGTTTGGCAGATTTTAAAATCTCGGATCACGAGTCAATTTTTTGCGAGCTCAAAATTCCAACAAAAAACAATGTAACTTATAAAACTATAAGGTGTTTCAGAGACTTTAATATTGAGGACTTCCACAATCACTTGCGCACAGTTCCATGGCAAAATATATTTTTCTTGAATGATATAGACTCAAAAGTAGAATTTCTTAACCGCGCTATCTTAGACATTTTTAATTTGCATGCTCCATTAAAAACCGTTAAAATTACACATAAAAAGATGCCTTGGATCACTGATAATATTAAATTGATGATGAACCTAAGGAATAATGCGTACAATAAATTTAAGCGCACCGGTGCTCTTGCGCATTGGAACTACTACAAGTCTCTCAGAAATCTGACCACCCAGGCGATCGCGAGGGAAAGGCGGGCTTACTTTAGTTTTATATCCACTAACAAAGATTCCAAGGCCTTATGGCGCGACCTCAAGTCACTTGGACTCAGTAAACCTAAGGGCGGTAGCGGTGACTTACCGGCTCATTTGAGTAGTCCTGAGTTAATCAATGATTATTTTATCAATAGTGTACCTAAAACGCATGCTGATAACACTAATTTATTAGGTTATTACAACACCAATAAGTTACTCAGAGGTCCTGAGGAGCTTGAACTCGAAGCAGTGGATTACTGGAAACACTACCATATCAAAAATCATTAATGGCATTAAAAGCAAATCTCAGGGACATGATGGTATAAATATCGAAATAATTAAATTTTGCTGCCCCGTCATTCTGCCATATTTAACTCATGTCATTAACTATTGTATATTAGAGGGTAAATTCCCTAAACTCTGGAAAAAAGCTTCCATAATTCCATTACCTAAGAAAAGTAATGTAGCCGACTTTAAGGATATAAGGCCAATTAGTTTATTGCCCGTTTTCTCAAAGATTTTAGAAAAAGTGTTACATCTGCAAATAAAAGAATTTTTAGACAGAAACGATATTCTGCCGGATTCGCAGTCAGGCTTCCGTACCGGGTATAGCTGTACAAGTGCTTTAACCTTAATAACGGATGATATAATAGAAGCATGCGACTCTGGCAAAGTTACAGTTCTGGCTCTGCTCGACTTTAGCAGGGCGTTTGATACAATTAATCATGATGTGCTCATGGCAATATTAAATTATATTGGTTTTGGATCATCCGCTCTGGCTCTCTTGGAGGATTATCTCCGGGATAGATTTCAGAGAGTTGAACTCGGTCGGAGGTTTTCGCAATTCAAATCTATAACAACTGGGGTACCGCAAGGATCCATACTTGGCCCTCAATTATTCACTATCTATACTTCAAGTTTTTGTAAATATATTCGTACATGTACAGTTCATATGTTTGCAGATGACACTCAATTATATCACTCTTTTTACTTAAATGACTCTGATAAAGCAATAAAGGATATTAACAATGACCTGAAGAACATTCACGCGTTGGCTAATAGCCACTCACTTGTAGTAAATGCTTCTAAATCTAACATCCTATTGTTCGGCAATTCAAAAAATCTGTCCGCAGTGCGCGCTTCTGCAAACTTTAAAATTAACAACGACAACATTCCTATTGTTGAAGAGGCCAGGAACCTGGGTTTAGTCATGGATAGTGGGCTGAGATATGGGACTCAGGTAACTAACTATATAAAAAAAGCGTATAGTAACTTAAAGTTAATTTTTCCGCATCGACATTCGATGAGTGTACAAGTTAAGACTTTGCTGTGTGACACATTAGTGCTTTCACACTTCTCATACTGCTCACAGATTTATGGTTCTTCCATTACTCGGGACTGCTCAATGAGAATACAAAGAGTACAGAACTCGTGTTTGAGGCTTATATTTGGAATCAAGAAGTACGCCAGAATTTCTCACAAGCTATCGCATGTTGGCTGGCTTAATATGCACAGTAGACGTCGACTACATTTTGCAACTTTCTGTCACAAAATAATTCTTGAACGAGGACCGCCGTACTTGTTCGATAGGATCAAGTTTCGTACGGATGTTCACACGTTAAATTTGAGGTTTAGGGGATTGATCACGCCACCAATCCATAGAACGGCGTTGTTTGAAAGAGGATTCAGTTACCAAATTGCAAAAATTTATAATGGTATACCAAATATTTATAAGCAGCGATCTGTCGGTTTGTTCAGGCGTACTTATAAGCAGTATTTGCTTAGCAATCAGCACATGCAATGTTAAATTTATTGTTTTTTGATTTAATTTGTGCGATATTGTGTATTGTTAGATATTCTTCTTGGATTTGAGTATTGTGAGGAGTCAATGACAGAATTAGTTTTGGGTTAGGTTGGGCAATGCTAACATTATTCTATTTTACTTTTGTTCAGGGGGTTAGTGGTAGAACAAGGGTCATCTTCGGATGACTATTTGAACTAACGCCCTGTGGTTCGCCATTGCAGTGTAGATAATATTTTTTTTTTTTGTTATTTCTTTATATATTCGTAATGGTGAATAAAGCATTTATTATTATTATTATTATTAATGACTTGGACAAGAATATAATTGTCGTCGTAAAATTACATGAACTCTCCCTTCACAGAAAATATTATTTTACAGCAGGCATTGTTGAAGAATTATATCAAAAACTAGGTCAAGGGCGTGTCCTATGGTGTCTTGCTCCTCTTCATTACTTATGATGAGATTAGAATTAGAACATGAATTTCAAAGCCCCTGGTTTAAATTATATATATTACACACTAATTATAAAGCCAGGTTTACATTGATCCAGTTCAGCTCTTAATCGTAACTGGATTAATGTGAATAGTGATTAACTTTCGACGAGGGCGAAGCCCGAGTTGTGTGGAATGTGAAGTCTTGTGCACTTTCTTTTTACTTAATGTTTTTAAAACTCCGCCTACTTTATTACTAACTTTTATCAGTTATTCTAAAAGGATACTAATCGGGGATTATCCACGATTTGACAACTATTTGCTTTAAATATTGGCGAGGCCGAAGGCAGTGTTACCACTAATTTGTGATGATAGCGAAGCCCAAGTTATGTGGAATCTTTATAATCGCACTTTTTTTAAAGCTTTTTAAACTATAACTGCTTCATTTAACATCTTACAACACTTATTCAAAGGGATGCGAATCGGGGATTACCCCCGATTTGACCACCAAAAATTGAAATAATGTAGACTAGTGGTTTATGAGAAGTCAATTCACTGGAATGAATCACTAGATCCAATAACTAGAGACTAGATCAATCTAAATTTCGATTACCTAAGCTAGGCTCATAAATAGCAACCTTAGATCACGATTTTGTTATACTACATTGTGTTTGAGAAATTGCAAGGACTAACCAAGTTCAGTCACATTATTGTAGGGTATTTTTAACATTTATCTAAAAATGAGGAAAGACCACTTTTTGTTTGACGAGCACTTTCAGTTTGACCACTGAAGATGCAGACAATATGACTCCAACTTAGTAAGCGTTTGCTTCAATCTAATGCTATCAAACGAACGTAGGGTCATAAACGACGATTTTAATATCTAACATAATATAGTTTTTAATAGTCCATTTTGAGAAAATGCAAATACATGATTGTAAAGTTATTCAAGGCACATGACATGAGGCTTGGTTCAAGCTATATAACAAAACTCTACGAGAGGGCGGAGTTATGAAAACATCAGACGTGGAATTTTGATACTGAAAAGATAAAAAACGATTTTCAAGTGGTTCATCGAATGACCTTATTTAAATATAAACGGAAGTATGAAAATGGCGCAGTCGATTACATAATTAATTAATTCAACTGTCTCTTGCAAGCACTAATCGCAGTGAAAAAATTGCTTGTCAAGTGAAGAAGATAATAAATGCCTAAAATAAGGCGATGACGATTTAATAAAATTTTCTTAAAATGGAAATTATGAGATTTTCTTGAAGAATAAAAAAAAGGAGTAAAAAGATATTATTGTATAAAGAAAAGAAATTGATAAAGTAATATTCAAACAGCGTGCCCCAGTTGCAAATTTCTCAATGACAAGACAATATTTTAAAAATACAAACTTTCATCACAAATCATTCCACCTGGATCGAATGTGGCTAATAAATTTTCAACTTTTTACAACTGTATAGAGAAAAATTTCGAATATGTCAAAAACTTTAGAATCTTAGTGCTAAGATTTCATAACAAAATCGTGTTAAAAATATTTTATTTTTCTTATTTATGCAAACTTTATCAAATTTATTTTTTATCAAGCTGTAGTAATCTTGAAAAAACTAGAAAATATTTTCAGATTTCAGCCACATTTAGATAAGCGGTATCCATGACAACCGCGGAGTTGCAGAAAAATAGTGGAAAGTGTAACGAACTTATATCAGCCGCCAATTGATTGATAGAAATAGAGAAAAATAATCAATCAGCAGATGTAATAAAATGGCATGATTTGCGTTTTACAAAAGTGGAAGTGGTTTTTGAGAAACAAAGATTCAAATATTTTCATTTGAGAAATGACCATCATCAAAAAACAAACGAATTCGGCGTATTTAATAGGTTAAATGACGAGAAAGGTTTTTGAAGTTTCAACTAATAAATTATTACCAAGTTACAAATGGCACATTAAGATATTTACATCGCTCCTCTTTACAATAATGGTTTGTTTTACGGTTTTATACAGTGCGAACGAAAATGACTGAAATGTGCCGCTTCTTAACTAAATCATGCCAAATGAATATTTCCGCACGATGAAATAATGATGTCAATGCGAACCAATACATACATTAGCGTGCTGTTGAAAAACACCTATTTGATTGACTAATATTGAAATCATAAATTGGACGTGCAGAAAGCAGTTTTGATAAATTGCAAGAAATTAATGTAATTTTACTATACCGGGTGTAAATTTCTAAACCAAATCGGGATCACATTTAGCTTTTTCTTTTTTTGAGATATTTGAAACTTTTAAGTGCTAAATTAACAGACAATTGGCTAGTGATTGGCCTCACTGGCTGCATAATAAATTAGCCCCAAATGCAGTAGCGTAGCAAGTAGCGACACTACCACGGGGTTGGGTTCCAAAGATTAGCCATATGCCTCCATAGTGACCCAGGCGAAAATTTTTAGAATTTTCAAGGTCAACAGGTTTAGATCAACTTTAAGAATTTTTAAACATATTTATTTACTGTAAAATTAAGCAATTCATTAAGCAAAACAAAAAGTTATGCATGTGTCCTCGTCTAAAGTGAAACACACTGTATGTTTATTGTGAACTTTTTTTTCATTTTGCTTTTTCCATTTATTTTCTTTTGGTCCCAATTTGACGTGGTCCCACCGGCGATTGCCGGTCAGCCGGCCGGGCCAGTCCGGGCCTGGACATTTTTGAATCCATAACTACGCTAATGGCGAACTCGGGCGGATTGTTCTTGTACAGGGTGGCTGAAAGTTTGTCAACATGGGGTATCTCAGGTAATATAAGATTTAGAAGAAAACTAGTAGGTACCTAACACGATCTCAATCTAATTTTTTGGACCAATTCAATGGTGAAATCAGAAGTGCGATACCATTGTTTTGGAGTTATAGTCCAAAATTCAAATTCAAATTTTCCGTTATTTTAATTTTGCTAGATAATACTCCTTTATTTCTCAAGAGTTCTTAAAACTGTAAAGACATTCTTAGGACATTTTTAGCATCAATTCCAGTGCCGTAGTAGAAAAAGAAATATTGGGCAAACATTGGTTACAAAAATGTTATATGAAATTCCTCTAGAATTTCGATATTAGGATTTTGTTCCTATAGTTTACGGTACTTCTCCCGGCTCTAGCTTCTTAAGAAGTAACCTGAAGATAATTTTACTTCTAATGAAAATTGTAGAGCATAAAATTATCTATCCGAAACAATAAAAATATTTGCTATAATTGTTCTATCAAAAATTACAAAGCGGATATCTTGGGTGCCATCTTGAATAACGTGCTTCTGTGGTTAAAATTTCGCTTTGGTAACCGCATATTGGGAAAAAATCAGTTATACAAAAATGTTATATAAAATGCCACTTGCATAGTTAAGGAGATGTGTTTTTTGAAAGTGTTCCTAAGCTCCTAAGAGACGATCACTTAGCTGATGTGTCTGCTGAATTTGCCCAATGTCCAAAACCTTAATTTTTAACTTTTTTAATTTTTAGGTAGTTCTATTGACGTTCTATTTTTGTAGGTTTTATGAACCATCACCTTTTTCTTCGGTGCTAGGCTATAGAGATAACTTTTAGAAAAAGAATATAAATACGATCGATTTTATCTCAGTCATAAAATTTCAGATAGACCCATTTGAAGTTAAAGAAAAATAAAATTTTTTATCATAGAAAAGGGCAAACTGACTATTTTGATAAGTCAAATTAGATATTTTAATAAGCTTCGATCTAAGAAAATAAAAATAAAATAAATTGAGAGAATATAAACATTCAGGTAGAATATAAACCTTTGTATAAATTCTTTCAAGAGTGCCTAACAGAATGTAACTACATCAAATAAGCCGTCATTACGAATTCCAACCCAAAGTTGAGGTTGCAAGAGTTTAGACGATTAGATGTAGCACTTGTTATTTTATGCATAATAAGTTAGGACTGTATAATCTTTTTTTATTAATTAACATAAATTAAAAAACAATAACTACTTATTAAGTCATAAAATCAGCCACTTGGCTTCGGTTTAAAAGCGCGCAAAAGTGCCAAGAGTGTCCAAGACATAAAAATAAAATTACAGAAAACAATAAAATTTGTCTTCATTATGGTTATTTTAAATTTTTCCTAAATTAACAAAAAGGTTAAATTCACAAACATTATTATTCCAAATGGGAGTTCGTAGATTCTGCGTTGGTTGATCCATCAACGCCACGTTTTTAGTAAACCACTAGGTAACAATTTCACCGTTTAAAACAAGAGAATAATTGAAGGTTTCGATTTTGAAATTGTGCAAAATTAAAGGAAGCTATGATAAAAGTTACATATTTGCTATTAAAATTCGGTTGTAAAAAACACCGGCTACAAAGCACAGGCCATTTTTAAAGACATCCAAAGAGCACACAAACTTCAATTTCAAAAAGAAAAAAATCTGCCTACGTGAAATAAAACATCCAACTTAATTTAATTACGAGTGTCCTTAATAAAAAATGTCAAAAAAAATCGAGTTAAAAATTCTTATTTATTTTATTTTGCTTTGGGGATTGTTACATAAAGACTTAGACAGCTCAATAAAGAAAATTGTTGATGTGAACAAGAAGAAAATCGTGCTATAAAACTTGATTCAGTTCGCGTTTGCATAATTTAAAAGTGAAAAATCTACTTACATAACAATTTTCTTTTAACTATATGACTTCTTTGTAAGACTCGTAAAAATAATTTTGCTACTTCTGTTAAAAAAACTACTTTTTTTGCTATTCTAGTCGAGTTTGCAAAAAGAAAACGTGTAATACCGACACTTATAATCAGTGTCACTTATTTCCTGGGGAATTGTATAAGGATAAAAACCCTTCAGCATTTATAATTTTCAAATATAACCTCTTTTATTTTATTTTAAACTAGCAGGACCCGTGGGCTACGCCACACGCCTTTTAATTTAGCGGCTCCTTAGTTTGCAAAACCCTTGGAAAAACCTATCAAATCTTAATTAGGTATATATGAGCCCAACATACTCTACAATGTAACAATAAATCGATATTGTGAAATTTGTGGGCATACGAATGTATGATAATAATAATATGTAGAAGCAAAAAAAGGTCGCTGTGATGTCTATTAGGAAAAAGTTGGAAGCAGGTGCTTTTTATAGTGCACCACTAATGACGGCACCTCCACCACGGTTTCATCAGAACCGTTACCTCAGGAAACCCTCTACAACCACCTGCTTTAGTTTTAAGTAGCACCGCCGCCTTAGGGACCTCTATAACCCCCCGCTTTAATTTAAATTGGGAGGCATGTGCACCACTAATGTAAACATTGCCGTCACCACGCTCACCAAAATCCCCGCTTCAGGCACCCTACAACCACCCGCTTTATTTTAATTGGGAGGCACATCCACCACCAACGACAGCACTTCCGCCACCGGAATCACCAGAATACCCTCAGGGCACCCTACAACCACCCGCTTTTGTTTCATTTGAGAAATACGTGCACACCACTAACGCCAGCACCATATCACCTGAACGCCGCCCCAAGGACCCCCACAACCACCTGCTTAAATTTCAAATGGGAGGCTAGTGCAAAACTAATTTCAACACTATATCGCCACCGAGAACAACAGAACTGCCGCCCCAAAAACCCATACAACCACCCGCTTTAATATCAATTGTGAAGCACGTGCACCACTAACGTCAGCATCGCCGCCACCGATATCACCAGAATCACCGCCTCAGGAATCCCTACAACCAACCACTTTAATTTCAATTGGCACGTGCATCACTAAAGTCAGCATCACCGCTACCGAGTACACCAGAACCGCCGTCTTAGAGACCCCTACAACCACCCGCTTTAATTTTAGTTGAGAGGCACATCCACCACTAACGTCATCATCGCCGCTACCGAGTACACCAGAACTGCCGCCTCAGGGCACCCTTCAACCACCCACTTTAATTTCAATTGGCAATTACACGCACCGTTAATGACAGTACTGCCATCTCAGGGAACCCTATAACCACCCGCTTTAATTTCATTTGGAAGACACGTGTACCACTAACGACAGCACCGCCCCCCCCCCGTATTACGAACACCGCCTCCTCCGTGGCCCTCAACAACCACCCGCTTTTATTTCAAATGTGAGGCAGTACATTTCTTGGCGAATTTGTTAGAGTAGATTTTTAAAAGTAAAATTTGAAATATTAATTTTTAAGTGTCAATAAATTATAGAATTTAACTAACTTGAAACCATAAAGGAACGCATTCAAAATTGATTTATAGTTCATGGTACATTTCTGTATAACCATATAACGTAGTTTTAAATTTTAGTTTTTGAGAGTTCTTTCACATTTTTGCCAATTTCTAAGGCCCCAGTTGACATATCGTAATCATACCTAGCCTATGTTACTCCCAAAAGTACGGTCTATATGTGAAAGAAAAAATTATTAAAATTGGTTCGGTGGTTAGCGAGATCTTAAGTAACGCACATACATACATACATACATACAAACATCTTACTTTATATATTAGTATAGACAAGCTCAAAATAAGCTTATTTGATTTTAATTTTAGTTAATTAGGCGTTTGTTTGTTTTAAAACAAAAAATGTGTCAACATGGGACTTTTAGGTTCCTTAACCTCAAAAAATTTTAAATTAGCTATGTTATTATTAATTTTTATAAAAACAACGGATGTGGCCATACTGGGAATTTTTTCATGCGTACTATTTCCGGTGAAACCGGAAGTAAAGTATTAAGTGTTGGATATAGTTTGACAGTCTTTCAAAATATTCATATATGTACATGGTGTTCCAATTAAATTAAAAATATTGTTTACATTTCCGGTTAAACCGGAAGTCAAAATATAAACTATTTGGTATTGCGTAACAATTCATTGTAGGAACTTTCAATATATTTAAAAATATACAAAGTATTTCTAAAACTTTTTGAAATTTTTGTAATTTACGGTTTAACCGGAAGCGTTTTGTTAACCGAAAATAGTGTCAAAATAGTGGGTATTCATGAAATTGATATATTAATAAATTATAAAAACATGAGAGATTTTTGAAACTTTGACATTCAAAAAACTCGGTAGAATTTAATAAAAAAAGAGTTCGATAGAGAATTACTTCTTTTTCTTATACACGTAACGGTAATTAAAATTTATTTTACTTTAGCATCTTATTTTTCGTAAGTATTGTAATAATGATAATGAAGGTATTAATTGAATAATCCGAAGACTCAAAGGTATATTAAAACATTTAATCAAGCTTACGTATTGAGCATTAGTATTTATGTTGTGTAAGTTGTTATAGCAACTATTCTTATAAGTCAAAGACATTAATTATAATGTTATTTTAATTACATACAATCGTTTATTATATTCGTAGGAAACAACAGCTTCAAAATCGATTTTTAAGTTATACAGATACAGGGTAGACCATCATCCATATGAAATAGTCTTAAAAATTCCCTTCTTACGTTTAATAAAAGGCTAATCACGTCTGGTTGCATAAAAGAGAATTATACATTTTAATCCGAGAATTAGATTTGTAATCCTTTGATATGGCATTACACAACGTTACACAGTGTATCTCAAATATTTAATATGCTCAATTGTTTTTCTGAATATCATGTATCAACGCTTAGACTACAACATGTTCAAATTTTATTATTTTAGGGTATCTACGAGTAGGTAAACTTTTTCTCAAAAACCAGGATTTTAATTACATACAATCGTTTATAATATTCGTTCGAAACAACAGCTTCAAAATCGATTTTTAACTTATAGATACAGGGTAGACCATCATTCATATGAAATAGTCTTAAAAAATCCCTTCTTACGTTAAATAAAAGGATAATCACGTCTGGTTACATAAAAGAGAATTATACATTTTAATCCGAGAATTAGATTTATAATCCTTTGATATGGAGTTACACAACGTTGCACCAGTGTATTTCAAATATTTAATATGCTCAATTGTTTTTCTGAATATCATGTATCAACGCTTAGACTACAACACGTTCAAATTTTATTATTTTAGGACACCTAGGTAAACTTTTTGTCAAAAACCGGGATTTTAATTACATACAATTCGTTTATATTATAACACTCGTTTGAAACAACAGCTTCAAAATCGACTTTTAACTTATAGATAACAAGGTTTTATCATCATCCATTTGAAATAGTCTAAAGATTCCTTTCTTACATTAAACGAAAGGATAATAACGCCTGGTTGCATAAAAGCTAATTGTACATTTTAATCCGAGAATTGGATTTATAATCCTTTGATATGGCGTTACACAACGTTGCACAGTGTATCTCAAATATTTAATATGTTCAATTGTTTTTCTGAAAATCATATATCAACGCTTAGACTACAATATGTTCAAATTTTATTAATTTTGAGTACCCAGGTAAACTTTTTGTCAAAGACCAACGTTCTTTGGTATTACTAAAAGAGATATTAAAATTAATTAAAAAAAGGAAAATACAACGTGATCGAGAATAGCACCCTGGAGTATACTGAATACGCATAACAGTGACGTGACAGTCATTAGTTGTAACTGTTACTCTAACGCTCGGTTGCATAAAGGCAAATTGTATTTTAATCCTAGAATTAGATTTATAATCTTTTGATATGGAACAACGTTACACACTGTAATGTCAAAGTTCTACGTTTGTAAATTAGGGCCTTTTTACATGGACTAAATGTCGTACTAAATTTAGAGTACTAATCAGGGCAAGGAGCATAATCACGGGAGTCTAAGCTTTAACGCCGTGCACGACGTTAAAGCTTAGATTCCCGTGCTTTTGCTTCTTGAGTTGTTTCAAAACTAATAAGTTAGTACGACATTTAGTCCATGTAAAACGGCGCTTAAAATGAAAATTTGAGGTTAAGTTATTTAAGTGTTGAATTGTGAATACAGTTTGTTAAACTTTGACATTTTTACTTATTTATTTATTTATTGTGTAACGTTGCCATATCTAAGGATTGTAAATCTAATTCCCGGATTAAAATATAATTCGCCTTTTTATGTTAATTCTTTAAAGTACAAGTACGAAAGAAACCAAAACGAGACGCTCAGCACAGCTAATATTAGATTTTCCAGTGCTATCCAGAGCGAAAAATCCAAAAGGCGATTTTATTTTATTTCTGTTTAAACGGCTTTACGCTTCAAGTACTATTCGAATTTAATAAACGAGATGTACTTGTGTGTTAAAGATGTACATTTTCCTCCAATTAACCCAAGTTGGATCCTCCACTTTTACAAATCGTCATGCACACGACACAAAACTCGAAAACTCAACTCAAGCGAGTCACGTATCCCGTTTCAATCGAATATCGACATTTTTTGTCCAAAAGTAACTTAAAAAAGTTTATTCGAACGGCAACGGTTCCTTAATAACTAAATGAAAGATGACCTGATTTCAGATGTCATCAAGTCTAACAACAGAATAGCTTTTAACTCTTGTGCAATAAACGTCAGTTTTGTGTTTTCAATTTTAAAAGGTGCGCTGCTCGACGTAGAGCTCGCCCGGATAATATTTGTTTCATAGAATTTGGTTCACATTTGAGATAATGCAATAAGAATAATTTCACCATTTTACTTATATACATAGAAGTGGAGAACATCTGTACTTTTAAAACATTGTATGAAACTATTAATTATCTTTTCATATATGCATTAGCTTTTGTTTTAAAAGGAAAAATAGTCGCTCATCCATCATTTAATGGAATTTAAGTACATAATACGTAGTCATTTATTATCTACTCTTTCGTATATGTGGTCGAAGAAAAAAATGTTTTTATTTAAACATAAGTATTAGCAAAATTAGTTGCATATTTTGATGATATTTAAGAATCCGTTTAGAAAATTTCAAAATTCAAAATGGTTTCCTAGATAACGCAGAAAAACTGAAAATTTGCATTTCGACTGTATAGTTTCAATTTTGAAAAAAAATTCTCAGTAAAAAATTTTCAGGGGGACAAAAAAGCTATCAAATGATACCAAACTTGACTCTTTATCACATCGCCGCTAGGCGTCGCGACGTTAAACTCTTCATTATCTAATGGGGGACCTACCATTTTTCTTGCAAAAATTACTCAGTAGGCTTTCTAAATTGGGATACCAAACGAGAACTTTCTATCTTGTACTTTTCTTGATACAAAACTTCTTATGTTATGTTATGTTACGTTATGTTAATTTACTTTACGTTACTTTGTTACGTTATAGGTACTATGTTATTGTTTTGTCGATGTGATAAAAAGTCGAGTTTGATATCATTTAATAGCTTTTTTGTCCTTCTGAAAATTTTTTCCAACAACTTTTTTTTAAGGAAAGCCATTTTGAAAAATCAGTCGAAAAACGAAATTGCAAATTTTCTGTTTTTCTGCGTTATCTCGGAAACCATATTTAATTTTGAAAATTTCTGAACGGATTCTTAAAGATCATCAAATGATACAACTTTTTGCTAATTTAATCTAGTTTAATTTAATTTTAGAACATCCTGTATATTTTTTATTATTTTGAAACCTCTTGAACATTAATACGCACGAAAAATCCCTGTTATGTCCACATCAGCGTTTTTTTTTTAAATTTAATTTTGAATTTAAATTTTCTACTTAAAGAAATAAAATCAGAGAGTTCAATTTGAATTTAGCTGTTGTTAATGATATTCACTTTCAACAGAACAACAACAACAATCAATTTAAACATTTTCATTCACAAGAAAGCATTCAAGATTTCTGCTTTTAATCGAAACCAATTTGCATTTAAGCAACCAAGAAGGAACATTTGGTTATCCTTGTTCAAGAAGTATTAAACTTTATTTCGATGAGATAGTTTTAGAATTAATAGGCGCCAAGACATTTCAAAGAAGTTTGTTCGCTTTACTTCCCGTTTAAACTTCTTACAATTGCGGAAAATAAATCATTTATTTTCCATATTATCCATTTTCAAGGCAACATATTGCTTATGCCACTTTGATGGATTTCAAATTAGATGTCGTCATAATGGAAATTTTGAATGGAAAATTCGATTTTATAAATAAAATAAAGTTTTTCAATTAAAACATTTCGACACGTAACCAATTAAATGTTTACGTTACAAACATCTCTTTTAATTAAATAACATTTCTTCAAGTATCCAGTCAAAATGTATTAAATTAATCCTACTATATACTATAAAATGCATCATCACGTCACTTAAGGCAATCTACATTTCACGAGGAGTCTAAGGCCCGGTTGCAAAAAAAGAGAATTATATTTTAATCCGAGAATTAAATTTGTAAACCTTAGATATGGCAATGTTACACAATATAATATAAATAAAAATGTCAACATATTTGACGTTCGTTTTCGCGAATCAATTAGGGCCAGTATTATAAACGTAGGTTGAAAGTCAACCTGTGATTGACTGTCAACGGTTGGCCAGCCAACTGTGATTTCATTTACGCATGTTCAATAATGTTTTGTAATTATATTGAACAAAACTCCACTCGATGCACTTTGACACCCATTTATAAGGGTTTGGATGCATGAAATTTTTTTTGGAGGGTGCGGTCATTTTCGCAGACACGAATAGAAGTTATCCAGCAATTTTGGTAAAAACATATTAAACCATGATTTTTTTATTAAGTTTTTGTGTTTTCTAAAATTTCGATCCACCTTTTTACATACTAGCCGATTTCAATGGTACTACTAATAATATTCTAAAATATTATAGTTCATACTTGTTCTCTGGAGCTTTAGGAAGAATTTAAGCCTAAGCACGTTCCTATAGGTTGATCGTAGCCTCCGTAATAACATTTTAACTGACTAATCAGAAACAGAGCATTATAACGACTTTTTCGCTACCTGGAAGGATTTAGTTTTAACGAAATTATATAAAACCTATGTCAATCGATTCATTTTGGTGTCAGCAACAAATATTATATGATGATATAATAAAAAATCTTCTCCAAGACTTAGTTTTCGAAGAAAAGCGAAATAACTACGGAAAAGTGCGATTTTTCCACTTTGGCCCCATTTTTAGGGGTCAAGCCCCACATCTCGCGCGGGCGCGTTATATTTTTCGTATTTATCGTCCAAAAATCTACAAGATTCAATCTTAACACTACTGTTCCGGTGAATTTCCCATATATGCATGTTCGTATGTTTCATTTATTGAACAATTTTAATATTTATTTACGAACGTCAAACTTTGACATTACATTGTGTAACGTTGCCATATCAAATCATGGAATTCTGAATTTCTATCAGTTTCATTTAACGTTCATATTGCAATAATTATTTATACTGACCTGCGGTGGGAACGCCCAGATACCTAAACTGGTATTTATCCCCACCAACGCAGTAGTCAACGTATTTAAATTACTAAAGGGGCGTGGCCAAATCTTCGCGAACTTATCCGTACCGTTCCTAAAGTTAAATTAGCTTAGCCGTACTATCATATTAAAAATGAAAGGGAATTTTTCGAAATGTTGTGCTAAATGAAAAGAATCTCTGGATGGCGGAAATACCTATTCATTTAAAAGCTTTTCCGGATAGTTTAAAAATTTTAAAATTAACCCTAGACAATGTGATGTATCGTTTTGGCAAAATTACAAAAGCAATGTTTTTAAAATTCATCGGCATTGCTTTACATGGTTTCATTACATTGCCTAAAATATGCAGTTTGGTCAAATGACTATAATAATTATTCATTTATTTTTCAAAATGAGTAGCGAGTAGATGAAGTTGACGGTGAGGAACATTCGTTTGAACTGTGTGGACATCTGGCACCCTCTAGCGGCTTTTATAAAGTTTTACATTCGTACTTATGCTAATTCACTTGATTCGATCGCATGCCAAATCTTATTAAAATCGCTCTTGTGGTTTATAAAATATCCACGAAATAGTATTTTTGGGTCTCTCTTTAAAAAGCTCTTTTAAAAATCTAAATTGGGTAAAACCACAGAGTAGTAATGGATAATAGGAGTAATAGATTTATAAACAAAAAAATGCGGGAATAATACCTTAATTTTAAGTGAAAAACTTACCTCTGACTTCCAGTTTAACAGAAAATGGAAAAAACTTTCTTAATTTAAATGGAACACCATTTGTATACACCTCCTGTGTACATATTATACCCTGTATATTTTTCAATATTTTGAAATCTCGTAAAATTAACTTCCTGAAGATATTAAATTTAAATTTTTACAAAATTACAAGACTTGACGGCTAGGAAAAAGTTTCTGGTATGGCCACATACGTTGCTTTTTGCATCAAAACACTCGACGATTGGTAAATATAAAAGGAAAATAAAATCAAATATTTACTTTGTGATATGAAATAATAAAAAAAATATATCGAACGCACCTTATTATTAATTCAAAATTAATTATCTCTGTATACCTTTTTTTTAAATCACGCTTTTAGGTACCTAACTAAATATTAATATTAAACATTAGCTACTAATTTGATAAAATATTGAACCACTAAGGATGTTATGCAGGAAGGAAAAGTCAATATTAACGTCCAAATTCGAGTTTACTTTTTATTAACGGACCAACGGTCCTAATGGTCCTAACGACTAAAAATGTTTTAAAATTTATGAAAAAATAATTTTAAAAGGGGCCACGAATAAGAGAGTGTTGAAATTACTATAATATACGAGAAAATCTTTATGAAGTAAATTCTTCTCTTTGTCTACAATATAAATTTTTCAAGTTAGGAAAATGTACTACTAAAGGTATATTGTTTTTATGAACTCTCATATGCCATATCTATTTCAATATTTGGAAACCGACATAATTTTGTTCTTTTATTCCATATTAAAATACGAAAAATGTCGATATAACCATATCCAGTTGCGGAAGACTGAAATATTTGATCTTTTGTTCTATACGGCACCCTATGACATCGATTTACAAAAGAAAATGAGATTATACCGGGTGTTATTACTTCACTATTGCGGCAGAAAATAGTAAGCTAAAAATTCTGATGTGGCCATAACAGGACTTTTTCGAGTGTATTAGAGCGATATTTAAGAATAAAATAAATAAAAATAAGTTGGTCACATTTCCGGTTAAACCGGAAGTAAAGTATAAAGTGTTGGATGTAATTAGAGAGATATTGATAAATATACAGGGTGTTCTATTTAAATTAAAAAAGTTGTTTCTATATTCGTTTAAACTGAAAGTCGAAATGTCAAGTTTTTGATATCATGTAACAGCTAATTTTATGTGATTTTAAAATATTTAAAAATACACAGGGTGTTCTTAAAAAATGTTGATAATTTTGTAATTTCCGGTTTAACCATGTAGCACTGGAATTTCCCTTAAGCGTCGCTCAATAGAAGATGGGGGGGGGGGTCGTAGTAATAAATAAAACACACTGTAGATGGAATAAATCAAAGCATTTATTAAATAAAAAAAAAGTAAGTCTACGTACCTCAAAGGCACACGTACAAAATAAAAAAAACCTTTCTTAAGGAAAAAAACATCCATAGATATTAACCAACCAGATACAAATCTCTTACATGTGACTCAGTCACTATTCTTCCAGACCACCAGAGCTGTATTAAAGACCTAGCCAGAGCTTAAGGAGAGTCTACCTGACCTGGAAGACACGGAAGGGACGAGCGTATCCCTAGACCACCAGACCTGTCCTAAAGACGTATCAAACCTTTAAGGCGAGACCACCTGACCTGTAAGACATGGGAGGGATGAGCGCATCCACAGACCATCAAGACAAAGTCATCAAGACCTATCAGACCTTTAAGGAGAGACCACCTGACCTGGAAGACACGGGCACACGGTTAATTCCTGTCACCAGACCGCTAGACCTATCTTCGAGACCTATTCAAATCTTTAGGACATACCACTAGACCTGGAAGAAACAGGACACGGGTTTGCTAAAGGCAAGGGAAAAATCACTAATTAATTAATTAAATTTAATTAAATCGTACGAGCACGTCGGTATGAAACTTGTAATTTTAAATTAAAATTTTATGTTTAAACTAATTAATAAAAATTATTTAAAGGGTGGAAATTATTTAGGGGTACTAATTAATTAAGAAAGTAGCAAGAAAAAACTCTAATTACATCGTATCACAAATTATAACACGCCAAGTGGTTTTAAATGGAATTTAAACATTCAATAACTTCACAAACTTTAAATAATTAAAAAGTTTAGATAATTAATTAATGAATTGATAAGATTAAACTAATTTATGAAGGGCTAAAAATGACACCAGAGTCACACTAAAAATAAAACGGGAGCACTAGCTCTTATGGTTGCCGAATTACAGGGAAATCAGCTGTTATCGCTGATAATGAAAATAAAAAAATTAAAGTTGGATAATTCTGTTCCAATCTCTTGGAGATATGGAGATTGGGCTCAAATGGAAGTGCTTGAAGAGCTGACCAAGGGAATGTAAAAATTATCTCCATTTTGATCTCAGGGACAGCGCTAGGAGAAAACTAAAGAAAAAAATGCCAAATAGCTAATTTAAACAATAGAAAATTTACAGGATGCTGCAATACTGTATCAGTATGTTCTTCCAGCATCTGGATAAAATTTTGTATCGTTACAACCAGAAGCGCTTTGGTAACCGAAAAAAGTGTGAAATGTAAGATATTTATGGGATTGACACATTTACGAATTCTCAAGTTTTCATTTTTATTAGAAAAGAAATGAAAGATTTTTTAAATTTTTTATTCAAAAAGTTATAACTCAGGTCCTGGAAATTTCTAAGAAATAAATATGGTGGCATTCGATAGAGAACGACGATGTCTATAACATATTCAGAAATGTAAAAACTGCTAAAAACAATTTTGAGAAAATCCATAGAAAATACATATTATGTAGAAGTATCCAGACTTCTTGTATCACCCTGTATATAAAAAGCTTCAATATTTAATTTGCCATACTGAATGAAGGTTGATAAGTAGTGATAACATGGGTGCAGTCTCAAATGTGAAATTATAAACCAAAAACCTCACTTACGATGTACCTATAACTTCAGTAATTAAAAATCAATATTTTATCGTACAGCAATTTATTATTAATTTATTGTTGATGAATGTTATTATTTCGTACTTTTACTAAAAATGTCTCATTGAATTATATCAAAACAACAAATAATAATAAGTTAAAAATTCCGGGATGATGCTTTTAGCGACGAACTAAAAATAAATCAGAAAAAGAAGGAAAACGTAACATTTCAGAAGAGTTGGCAAACTTTAAAGTGGGTTAGAGCTCACTTCAAATTCTCATGGTGGAACACTTAAAATGTAATAATTGTAAAGTTATCTTTTTTTTTCAATATTTCTTTTTTTTGATTGATGAACCCAATTCCAACGTTGTAATTTTAAGGTTTTAATTGAATTTTCAATTGACTTTATTTAATAAATTGGCATTGCCTTTATTAAAAATATGGAATGTAGCAAATTGAATAGTATACTGTATGAGAATGGAAGGTATTTTTGTTATTTGAGATGAGAGAAATTCTTTTGTTTCCTAGTTAATTAGATTGAAATTAATAAAATCCAAGGAAATTCTTTTCTTAAAACGTAGTTATGTGTTTTCAAGTTATAACTTATAGCCCAAAATTCAAATTTTTTTATTTTAATTTCTCAAGAATTTTTTAACGTAGATTCCAGTGGCATAGTCAAATATCCAATCTGGGCCACCTTAACGTACATGGCCGAAATTGAATGGAAAAAATATGCAATCTGATTAAAATAAATATGAAATTGCTGTAAATATTTCCAATATTTCTAAATATTTCCAGTATTTCTAGAAATTAAATTTAAATTATTTGAAGCTTCGATTTTTCAAAAAATCTGTTTTTCATGATATCGTATCTATGAAACAGCTAAGATGCAAGGTAAACACAAGGTATTAAGATTTCCTTTTTTGAAATAAATTTTTGCTAATGGTTGTGAATTGTAGTTTTTAAGTTACATCTTAAAAGATAATGGCGCACCATTAATATTTCTTCTTGTTAAAAGTTTTGTTTATGAGTTGAATATTTCATTGTTAAAATTTTTAAGAAATATAGCAAAACATAAAATTTTACATCACGTCGTTTATTAAACTAAACCCAAAAATTACATAAAAAAATTTCATCTCCTTAAACTTTAATTCAACTAGAACCTTCGTTTATTATTTTTAAAATGTTAAAGTTTTTCAATTTTCATTGTAAGGTTTCTTTTCCTCTGTTTGATTAAAAAAAGAGGAGAACTTTAGTTGGTTGGTTAGTTCTATGATCATGAACTTAAATAAAAACTTTTCATTCATTTCATCGTTGACTTCCCTTTTCATCAATTTTCAATCCAAGTTTCCATTCTCGAATTCTTTTCGCATTATTCGTTACCAATAATAATTGTGAGTTAGCGATTTTTAAATTTAAATTTATTTTTATTTAAGAACCTAAAAACAGTTTATTGAATTCAAAAGCTTCTCAATTTGTTTACCATGTTTTAAATCTCGTGCAGAGACATTTGTGGGCCCGTTCCTAGGTTGTAGGCCGCCCATGTACTAAAACAATATCGTCGCCTTAATATTACCCAAAAGTTTACTTTTATCTTATAATAAAATGTCTGCGGCTGTCCTTGGGTTTGGACGCCTAATTCGAGGGCACCTTATGCACCCCAATATTCGGAAATTCCCTATGTAGCAAAAGCTATGCTGTACAAGAGGTGGATCAAAAAATTTGTAATTCCTGAGGATTATTGGCTGCAACCTAAATAATAAATATATTTTCAGTCTACAGCTCCACCAACCAATTTTGCAAGACGGAAAATATGTCAACTAAAATAATTTTATTTAAAATATTTTTTGCGGGAAAAGATTCGTCCAATCATAATCAGAAATTCAGGTTAGGTACAGGCACAGTTAAAAATCGCTTGTATTTACTGCTTACTGTCTTAATGTTAACCTATATCACACCTATATTCAATTTTAGTGACAGTTACTTGTCAAACTTAAGGACTGGAATCTGGAATCTTGAAACTGGCTATTGGGTGTCTCGACTCTGCCCTGTACCTCCTTCATGTGTCGGATCTGAAAAAGAAAAAACTTTGATTAAAAAATGTTGTGGTGTGAAATGTTACCGAAGTCACTGACAATAAACGTTAGTCTGTTATGGTGGCGGTAACGAGGTTATTAAGCTCAGCCAAGAACCAACTTGGGTCTCTTCTGAAGCCTAGACTCATTGATGTTGTATTACCATAGTCCTCGGATAGTAGGGTTGTCGTGGTCTAGTATTGTCTCGTGGAACTTGGAAGCTGCTTCTCGGATGAAATCCTGGATGCTGATCATCTGTAGATCCCGTTGAAGGTGGTTCTTAAGATCTCGTTTTGTATGGTCTGGAGGTGGATGGGACGTCGTCGATCTTGATCCTGAATGATCGGCGGGAAAAGAAGGAGGCGATCAGCTTTGTTATCGATAGTGGATATCGAGGGGTGGTCATCTTGTAGACCGAGTAGACCTTGGTGCCAGACCTTGTCGAAAGCCTTGGAGACGTCTAGGAAGACGACAGCGGCGCAGTCCTTGTGGTCGAATGCTTTGGCGATGAACTCGACTACGCGGACGGCTTGGTGCACAGTGGAGTGAGCTGGTCGGGAGCTATATTGTTCATCGTTGTGCCCGTCTTCTGTGTGTTCTCTCAGGCGAGATAGGATGGTCTTTTCGGCGATCTTGCTCATAATAGGTAGAAGACTGATGGAGGTGCGGTTTCATTCGAGTTTGGGGATTACGATGACATCGGCGGCTTTCCATTTCTTCGGGAAGTACTGAAAATGGAGAATAGCTTTAATAATCGTACATAGCCAGGCAAAAGCTAAAGGAGGAAGGTTATGTAAAGCTTGATTAGAAATGCCATCGTGACCAGGAGCTGTCTTGGGTTTCGTATTCTTGATGAGGGTCCTGATTTTGAGCGGAATAGATGGAGCGATGGCTACGTCGTCTTCGTCTCGAAGTCGTCTGAGGACGTGGGCTCCACGCGGAGCCTAAGAACTAAAATACTTATGAATACCTAAGAACTAAACTCATAGCGTACTTCAAAATCTATGGCAATGCTTGCCACGCCCCCTAAGCCTGCCACTTTCTTTGGTGGAACTGATTTATTTTTTTCTTTATAAAAATGTAGCTATCAATTTATGTTCACCGAACAGATGCAGCTTCCTGTTTGCAACACTCACACAAGAATTAACATACGTCAACCTTATTATTTGACCGAAATTTGTGAGGAGTGGCTTGGCTGCTTTCGTTCGATGGACTGAGTACAAGTATAGACTGTAATGATGTTTGTTATTTGGGTTGCAGTAAAAAATCGTCAGGGTTTACAAGTTTTGTGGCCCACCCTGTATAGGTAGCAATTTTTATGTCAAAACATTACAATGTCTACAATTACGACTAGACAATAAGCATATTTTTAGAGAATTCAAATGTTACTTTTCCAGGACACCCTATTAAAATAAGAAATTGTCACACTTGAGAAGATAAGCAGAAGCTGGAGGAGCTTTGTTATTGTTATTCTTTGGTTTCCAGGCTAAAACTAACTAAGTTTTCTCTCTAATTTACATGTTGATGTTAGTATAAACGACTAAATTTGTTAGGTCAGTTGCGTGATAGAAATTATTTAAACGGTCACCCGTCCAATATTATATTTGGGCACGTTTTCTGGTATCTAATTGCAATTCCTATAAGTTTGTGGCATTTTTTTGAACTGAAGGAGTTTGTAGCTCTTAAAAGTTGTGTAGTTAGGTGCATAACCTGCGGCTATTATTTGAGTACGAAAGCACCGTACTTGCCACGGTATCTTCATTATAATGAGGAGTTCACAGTTAGCGATCCCTCCTAGCTAGTTTGTACAGTTTCGAGCTCTATAAAAATTGGTAAACATTCATGAGCAATCATTTACAATACATACTATACAAAATGTCCCTTAATTAAACAAATTTATTGTATACTAAGTGCATTGAGAGTATATATTTCATTTGAAATAAAATTTTATAATCCATTTTCGAACGATAGCAATAAATTATTCAGTTTTTTTCTACAAACTACAAATTTAATGTTTAAAAACAACACGCTCCACAATATTATAAAATGCAATTTTCGTCATCATTTGTGTGCTTAAAACGAATCAATAAAGAGCTTATATATAATATATATTGGGTGATAAACGATATGCCTAAAGCAAAACTAGAATTTGACATCAATGATGTAAAGCTAAAGCAGTTTTTCATGTAAATTTTCTAGAACAACGCCAAACAATTAATTTTACTTAGTAGAGGTGGATGTAAATACTTGAAAAATATTTTTTTAATTTCCCGCGACGAGCAAAATTACTATTTTTAAAAAGATTCAACGCGATATTCATTTTCTTAATAATCTCGGAATTTGCATAGTACCTTAAGAGCATTTGAAAAATTAAACGCGAGTTATCAAAAAACAACAAACGAAATTTAGGTCAAAATTTAAATGTTAGATTTTAGAATGTGATTTTTATAGGTCACAATAATAATAATCGGAATCGGGATGCGTATAGTATACATCTAAAGCGCATCATCTTTAAACAATGGCTATGATCGATGAGAGCTTCTCTGATTGAGAGTGCCTCTTGGTACTCGAGGGATAAACTTGTTCCTTCTCGTTCACCTGCACATCCCCACATCCTTCCTGTACCTCCAAAAACCACTTAAAATTTCTTTTATCACAAACCGTTTTTCTTCAACGTTGAATTTTGGTTATAGTTTAATGGAATGCGAATTTAAATATTTAGATCTTTAGGAAGTGATATACCGAGTATTTACTTAATCCTAACGTCTAAAATGTTTTATTTATTACTAATTTTAGGAGGAGTTTAGCAAAGAGTTGACAAAATTATAATTAAAATTGTAAAACATTGCCTTTAAGGTAAATTGTATTTTCTCACACAGTTTAAGATTAAAACAGACGCCTTAACAGCCACGTAAAATACCGACTTTTGTAATAGGACACAGTGCAAATTACTACTGGTCGATTGAATAAATAACCGCTACTCTACCAGGAAAGAGCTTTTTAGCTAATAATGTGAATTACAATGGAACTCTAAATATAGCGATTTCCGGCCAATTTCTTCAATGGAAATGATTGCTTATACCTTCCCACTTATAAAAGGAGTGATTATGACAGCCAATAATAATGTAAACTCGACGGAAGGAAAGAATCATCATTGGAATTCGCAAATGTCATTTTCGCAGCATTTTTTCTTATAGGCAACGATTGCCAAAGCTCGTTCTTGGGCTCACCAGCCAGTCAGGTTTCTATTTATGTACACAGCTCTTAGAACATAAAACATCAGGAAGGAACTTTGACAACCGTTGCATATAGGAGAAAATGTGACGGAAATGCTATTTTGGACTTCTATGGCGTTTACATTATTACTAGCTGTCATGATATTTTCTTATAAGTGGAAGCAATCATTTCTATTGGAGAAATTGATCGGAAACATTGGCGTAAACAACGGGCCCGCAGGGCCCGCCTTGCGGTAAGGCCCTAGGATAGGCTCCCAAAACCTCGTTAAGTAAAAAATTCGTTATAAAATCGATTTGGGGTAAAGTAATTTAATTATTAACGAGGATGGGTAGGGGCCCTCAATCTGGATTTTGCGGGAGAGCCCTCAAACTCTTAGTTACGCTACTCATCGGAAATCTCTATATTCAGATTCACTCTTCTATTGCCATCCATATTATTAGCTAAAAAGCTCTTTCCTGGTAGAGTAGGGGATATTTTTAATTCAAAGATACAGCAACTTCTTCTTGTCAGTATCCACAAAATACTAAGAGTCCCCAGGCCTAGCTATATGGCTAAAGGAACGAGGGAAGTGGAAAGGTTGCGTTTTCACTTATATCTGTGGGTCCTAGGGGAAAATTCTTAGCAAAATGAAAGCTTATTAAATTCTCTACAAGATCATTTATATTAATTTATTTTATTCCTTATAGTTTTCGAGATATCCTCTCGCAAAATTTTTAAATTGCTTAAGTATAAGATAAAATAGTGAAGAAAATTTAATGCTCTACAATTTCTTTTCTAAAGACTTATACTGTAAAATGAAGGGCTGAGGCGCTAGAGGCAAAAATTCACGATAAAAGTGAGGCAATTTTTTTTTATACTCGTATACATTAACGACTTTTGCGGGCGGATATCCCGAAAACTATAAGGTATAGAAAAAAAGTGAAGAAAGGTAATATTGTAGGAAATTTAATAAGCTTTTATTTTTCTAAAAATAATTTTTTTCCTAAGACTTACCGTTTTTGAGATATAAGCAAAAATACCAAAATCGGAACCTCCTCCCTTAGCCATATAGCTAAGAACGGGGACTTTTAGTTTTTTACCTCCTAACTACTCCAAACACATTCCTGAAGAAAATTACACTTTTTTCTATATCCTCTATAACCTCTTTATCGGCTAGACCAGGGTTTCCCAAACTATTTCTGTGATGAAGCACTTTGAGGGTTTTTGAATTTTGACGGAGCACCTTGTATAATTTGGGTGGGTAATGACACATAAGCAATAAATCTTAGAAAAATAAAAAATAGATTTGCTAATAATAGTTTTTCTCGTAGCACTTGCTACCGGGGCACAGTTTGGGAAACCCTGGATTAGACTATAGAGAGAGCGAGTAGGATAATAATTTAACTTCAAAAAGTCGTTAGGGAGTGGCCCAATGTGGACATTAATTATTTCCAAAGCTAGACAAGTCTTTATTAAGACATTATATAAGATGGTTTGAATTTTTCTAAGCAAGACAAATTATTGTAAAATAAGTGAGATGGTTAACGAATTAAAGAGCTTAATTAAAAACAGTCAAACGCCCTACTACAAAAGGGATTTTATTTCGCAATTTCAAGTATTTTGGCGATAAACGGGATCAAAGATTAGGAAATCCGTCGTGAAAAGGCGACTACAATCAGCTTTCTCGTTTTGAATCTTTTTGTATCGATTGTACATCAAAAGTAGTTAAAAAGCAGATAAAGGAAGATCACAAGTTACAATTTTCTCTGTAATAAATAGAAAGTATCCACTGCTGTCGCACAATAACAGTGAATTGGAAACATCTATATCGTTGTAATTTTGAATGATGTTTGTTGTTCTGCGAGAAGCCGAAAAAAACATTTCCAAACTTTCTGTAAATTAATTAACAAGACTATTATAAGCAAATAAGGAAATCGTTGTTAACAGTGAGTAATAAATAAGTAAAAGGACATAAATCTATATTTGTTAAGATATTTATCATTTTATCGTATTGAGTTTTTGCAATATAAAGCGTTATTTTTTTTCTTTTACTTTTACTACTCTAGATTTATAGTTTAATATGTATCTGAAACTTAAGAGTCGATATATCTTAGGTTTACGCGGTTTTCAAATAGAATTATATCAACTGTCTAAAATAAAACATTTCCCTTCTAAACATCGGCTCTCTAAAGGCTATTCATGAACCCTTTCAATTTAACCGTTACCTAGAAATAAACGTTTTCTGTCAATCAGCCTGATACCTTCACAAGCCCCTATTTTTATTTATATCTTTCAATTTTTACAATAGAATAAATGTAAAAAAAAAAAACATTTGAAGATTTAAGCAATATATTCTTTTTCAATTTCGCTGACCCGCTCTTACTTTGGGCGCCAATTTATTGCGCTAAAAGAGAAACAGGCGTTGTTATTTTTAATAAAAGTATGAATTAATTTACGTCTGCTTTTTAATCTTTTTGATTAATTTTAATCTAATTTTATTGAAATTGATATATTTACAAGTTTTAGTGACTTTGATTGATTGTGTTCATATTTTCGAGTTCCAATTTTAATTGTTTGCTTTCTTTAAAGAGATCCCGAGCTTAAATTAAAAATTATATAAATAATTTGCACATTTTGAAATCAATGGTTCCCCGTACCGATCTCATTAGTTCGTCGGCTGGGTAGCGCAAAAATTTTGAAATTAGAGCAACGCTTTTCCTACTGAAGTGTAGCTATACACACTAACGAGTTGTCTGAACAATGGAGTTGAATGCCGATGAAAATAATTTAATTTTTTGTAGAAATGCTGAAGAAATAGGCTGATATTCTAAAATTCAAATTACGGCATTTGGCCATTACGATTATTCTTTTATCGCTTCTAGCTTATAGCCATCAAAGTAGTTTGAGAGTGAAAAATGATTATCAAAAGAATTTTTTATTATACTTGGATTATAATCTGCCTATTTCACACTAAAAAGCGTTCATAAAATCGTCTTTATAGCACAAGTGCTCTATAAAGTCGTCTAGGTAACAACAATAATATTAACTGTTGTGTGACTGTTGTTCTCCAATGTAAACACAAAGCATCTCTGTGGCAACAAATATATCCAAAATCGGCACGCTTAATTTTCAAATTTTAAATACAGATTTTTTCTCTTTTATAGAGGTTTAGTTGCAATTATAATAAAAAATAGCGTATAATACTCGTGTATAAGTAGACTTTATCGCATACGCGCCATTACAAGCACTCGCAAGCTCGTGCTTCTAATTTTTGTCGCTAATGCGATAAAGTCTTTCTTATACACATGTATTATAATATACTATTATGCCATTTCACTTGATTTATTACAACTTTTGACTTATTTCCAGAACTAGAAATGAGTTACAGAACAAAAACCAATATTATGTGTTTTTCGTCAGTGGTCGCAATTTTCTAACTTCGATTGATTTTGTCACGGAAACAATGAAAAATTTAGACAATGATCACTATTTTATTATAAAATTTTTCGTCTTTTTAAATAGCATTAAGTGTGCCAGTTTTTACTACAAATCGTAATCACCAAATTATTGTTGAGAAGAACTTTGGAGATTTACGAGTAGAAAAAAACGAAATGCGCTAACTATTGCCATAGGTGATTATTTTTGGGTGGTACTAACATTGGGATCTCGGAAACCGTAAGAGTTAGGAGATTGGTGAAATTAGCAAAAAGTAGCATATTTTGAAGATCTTTAAGAATCCGATTAGAAAATTTTAAAATTCAAAATGGTTTCCGAGATAACGTAGAAAAACTGAAAATTTTCAATTTGGTTTTTTGACTGTAGTTTCAAAATGCCTTACTTTAGAAAAATTATTTTAACACAAAAGCTATCAAACGATGCCAAACTCAACTTTTTATCACATCGACGCTAGGCATCGCAAGGTTCAACTTTTCATTTTCTCATGCAAGACCAATGGGTTTTTTTGTAAAAATTACTCTGGTGGTCGAGGACAGTGTCAATTCACATAATCGTTCTGATTATTTAAAATCATTTACGATAATGATATTACGAAACATTGGTCCTTCGAACCGGATTTATGATTAATTGGCACTTTCAAAAAATCTAGAACACAAAATGATTACAATAAAATCAAGATAATTAAATTGAGTTATCGTCTTCTAATTACATTCACTGTTTTTTTTAACTTACTCACAAGTGCATTTCACAAGATGATAAGATGATGATAACTGATAATACATTAGCATTAAAACTGATGGTAGTAGGATAATTCATTAAAACACAGTAGTTTGAATTCAAACAACTACTGCTCTTGGAAAGTTTTAGCTCACACAACAATATTGATGATTCATAACGTTTTATAATGATGATATTGCGTGGTCATTCGAGCCGAATATAAGCAAAATGAGCACAAATCGTTTCATTAAAATCAAGATACGTAAGAAATTAATCAGGAAATCATGATATCGATTGATTTTTCTGTTCGGAAACTAACGATACCAAGCTAGTTTCTATAAACCTCTTTCAAGAGATGATAAGATGATGATAACTTAAAATATAATTATTAAAACTTATGGTAGCAGTATAATTCGTTGAAACACATCAGTGTAAGTTAAAACAATTAGTGGTCGAAGACAGTGTTAAATCACACAATCGTTTTTGATGATTGTAATCGTTTAGATGATTTTATTACGTAACATTGGTCCTTCGAGCCAAATATTAGCAAAATGTCCAATTATAAACATATTGGTTGATCTAAATAATTTCACAAAATTGAGTTATTATCATCATCATCATCATCATCATCATCATCATAATTATTATTAATTATCATCATCATTTCATCATCATGACACTTATTGATCTTTCTTTATGATTTTGAGAGCCTTTCTGTAACAATGATTTCATTTAAATTGGAAGACAGAAGATGATGATGATATATTATGATAATGATGATACTGATAATAAATAAATATGTATTAGAAATGATGGTAGCAGGATAATTCATAAATCATTAATAGCAGGTAGGTTAAAGCCCGGTATCAGCTTTAATTCAAAAATTGATCTATAACAGTGTTGATTCATTTCAATGATTTTTATAGAGAAAAGCTTAGGGAAAAAAATTTCTTGAATGGAACATCACATTTTTTTTACGGATGCAAACTACAATTTTCTATCGTGTACTTTTCTTGATTTATACAACTTCTTAGGTTATGTTATGTTATGTTAATATGTTACTTTATGTTATTTTTTACGATAAAAAAAACGATTGAAACATAGTTATTAAAGTTTTAGAAATTCAGGAAATAAACATAAATCAAATTACTGATTGTTTATTAATAATCGTGGTAATGTAATTTTATTTCCTGATTAACTTACTTTTTTTAAATCTCTAAAAACTAAGTTTTTAGAGAGTAATTTTTAAGCCATTTTGAAACTACAGTCTAAAAACGAAATTTGAAAATTTTCAGTTTTTCTGAGTTATCTATGGGACTATTTTGAATTTTGAAATTTTCTAAACGGATTCTTAAAGCTTATTAAAATATGCAACTTTTTGCTCATTTTATCAATCTCGTAAGTCTTACGGTTTCCAAGATCTCAATTAAAAAAATCAACCTGTTTTATCATCAATTTTATCGGACGTTTATAAAAATTTACTTTTGCTTTGCTATTATGCCAAAAAATTTGAGGTTATGTACAGTTCATTTAAATACTGTAAAATTATGAATTTTTGATTTTATTTAAATTATTTATTTTTATTTAAATAGTTATTTGTTTTATAAGGAGACAAAGTGACGTTTTGTGTGACAAGACTGTGTTTGGCTGAAGAGCGAGCGCGTAGCGAGCGAGTCAGGCAATACAGACGAGTCACACAAAACTACTTTGACTCCGTATAAAACATTAAATTTTTTCTGCAAACGTAAAGCGTAAAACTGAAAATTTTGATTTTTGAAAGATCACCATCTCTTGTCAATTACTTGTAGTTCAATTGTCAAATATTTTTTAAAATTAACTTAAATTTGTAAAAAAAGCTAATTATTAAAAGCAACGAACTAATTATAAAGGAAAATTTAAAAAACATTAAATTGTTTACATTACAAATGCTTAAAAAACATTTTTTACGTTAAAAATAAAAATAATGTGCGGTTAAGATTTTACTTTTCCCTCCTAGACAGACAAAAATTACTTTTCTGACAATTTTTCCTGCCTCGGCGGGAAAGTTAAACTTCACCGTTACCTATTGAGTGACACAAAAGCGACTTTTTCTGACGTTTGAAGAAAAAATTATTTACAGTCGAAATCAAAATACTGTGCGACACACGGTTGTAAATTTTTCCGTTTTAGGCGGGCGCCTTCCTGCGTCTGTGAAACGTCATTTTACGTCTTTGTTTCATAATATATTACACAACAACCGACTACAACTGAAATAGTCGCCAATAGTAAGTCCTGTCCTTCAAATTGTTCGTAGATTAACTCGAGACAGCTTTAGACAGTGGTTTGCAAGCTTTCTGAAGGGAGCTGGTATGGAGTTTTTGCTCTGGCGACAGCTTGCATTATTTATCCATTTTGCAGTGTGTATTAGAGGAGTATGGTTCAGGGCCACAGAGAAGACTTTTTGAACCTTTCATGGCCAGCTCTTCTGCTGGGAAACACAAGGGAAACTGTTGGCTAAATAAGCATCTTCACACACTGGGAATAGTAGATAAACCCAGATGTCGAGAATGCGATCACGAAGACGAGACCGCTCAACACGTGCTTTGTCAGTGTCTAATTTTAGGATCTACAAGAGGATCCCTGTTGTGGGACTTCTGGCTCGACATGGCCAGAATAAGCACCACTCCTCCCGCCGAGTTCTAGAGTACATTTTAAAAGTGGGATGATTTGGGACTGCTTGGAGGTTGTACAATGGGCCCAAACAAGTGGCCTAAGTGCTGGGAGCTTGCTCCCCCTCCACTAATAATAAAAAATCCAGAATCTGTCTTTCACAATTAACACAACTCGATTTAGACTTAGTAGACCTATCCAACGACTCACCCTGTATATAACTATGTTAACTCTTCAAACGAACTCAATGAGTTGAATTTCTCGTTGCGGTATTTTAAATCTTTGAGTTGTTTCAATTTTAGACATCCAGACAAATGGATTGAAGAACTGACAGACGAACGAACACAAAACGCAACCGGACTGTTCGAACATGTATAAACCGACTGGAATTTTCCATTGAAAAGCTTTCCGTTTTGCAAATTATGAGGTAACGATACAAGCTTTTCAAAACCAACTGTTTTAACGCTTAATTTTATTTTAAGATTGTTAATTATTTTACACCCTAACAAGCAGATTATTTAATTAGCAAACTTTTGATTATTTTTAACTCTCATGGAAGTAATTTTGTGCTTATTTTTGTAAAAATATTGTTTATATTCAATACAATATGCTTTTTTTTTAATATCAATTAAAATACACCACAGTTAATTACACTCAATTTTCCACCATTGTAGAAAAGTTGATAAAACTTCTCAATAATCCATATTTTGTAACGGAAAAAAGAAGAGTTTCGAAAACCTTTTATGATAAATTTATTACAAGACTTTAATTAATTAAATTATAATCTGGATATAAAATTTTCATATTGTTCAAATTACCATTTATTGATAAATAAAACATAAAAGTATAGTAACAATTCTTAAAAGTTTTTAGTTTTTTCCCTCCATTTTGTATTAGTAGATCAGTTGGAATAAGTAATTAGTTTTTGTTTACACCCGATGATCTTAATTTTGTAAATTAAAACAATAAATTTATGAGTATACATTTACATTACTCGTTTATTTTACATATTTTCACCCAAAGCTCTTGTAAAAATTTTAATATTTCTCTTTGTATTATTTCACTGCCTCATTCGAATTTAATCCTTTTTTGATTTTATAAGTAAACAAAAAATCCGTTTCAACAAACAAAATTAATTTACTAATCCAATTAGATAAAAATATTTAATTTTTTTTTACATTTTAAGGTCGTCGAAATGAACTCGTGTGGAAAGTTGGTTGAAAGCGTAAGGTGCCGGGCATGGTGCTGCTAATGATCCTGGTCAATGCGCTTGCAGTCGAACATACGACAGGATGCATTTAGCGTAGTATTATTAAAACATGGGTGCTGATCCACATTGTTAATATTCTACAGTTCATGGTGTTCACAAGCTCTCTATGTATCTAAAATCTAAAGCCTAGCTTTCTCTTATTAAGTTTCTCCGTATCTAAATAATTGGGTTAAACCTGATATATTGAAATTTTGTGTTTCAATTAGAATTTCATTCAAAATTGTTTTATTTTGCAAAGTTTTTAGTAAATGAGAAACTAAGTTGGCGTACATAATTCTTATTTTATTTGATTTTGCAGTACATGCTGTTTCGTGTTTCTTGTAGCATTTCTTAACAACTTTTAATACAAATTTATATGAAGTGTAGTTTTTTAAGCGACATGCCTTTTAAGTGGTCTAAATTAAAAAACGTTTTCTTTACAAATTTCTAAGTGGGAAAATAAAGTTTAAGTTAAATAAAATAAATTGCTCTTAGTCTCTATCGTAGAGTATGGCACAGATGTACACTGTACAAGTGTACAGTCTTGTACAATTGTACATTTATTTTATTTCAGTAGCAAAACTTTTTCAAAATACCTACCTTAAAAATATACATGGAGTCTCAATATTTCACATTTAATTAAAGATAGGTAGTAGAATATACCTCCCGAAGGAGGCATCTAAAGAGAGTTTTACTTATAAAAAAATTTAAAAAGGAGACAACGAGCTTTTAAAAGCGTAGAAAGTATTTTGCAATTTTCTCTAAAATTCTAGTGAATAAATCATACAAGATCAAATGGATCAGTTTCCTTGGTTTTGTTACACTTTTCAAGCTTTCCCAGGCTATATATTCCAAAGGAGGCATCTAAAGAAGGTTTTACATTTAAGAAAAATGTAAGAGAATAAAATGGACTTTTGAAAGCGTAAAAAGTATATGGCATTATTTGTAAAGTTCTAGTTAATAAATCATACAAGAACATTATCATAAGAACAATTGGATCAGATTGCTTGGTTTTGTTACACTTTTCAAGCTTCTGCAGACTATATCTTCTAAAGGAGGCATCTAAAGAGAGTTTTACCTCTAAGTAAAATTTAAGAAGAGAAAAGGAGCATTTAAAAGCGTGAAAAACATTTTGCAATTATTTGCAAACTTCTAGTCAAGAAATCATACAAGAACAAATGGACGAGTTTCCTTGGTTTTGTTACACTTTTCAAGCTTTCCCGGGCTATATTTTCCAAAGGAGGCATCTAAAGAAGGTTTTAAAATCTAAGAAAAATGTAAGAGGATAAAATGAACTTTTGAAAACGTTAAAAGTATATGGCATTATTTGTAAAATTCTAGTAAATAAATCATACAAGAACATTATAACAAGAACAATTGGATCAGATTGCTTGGTTTTGTTACACTTTTCAAGCTTCTGCAGACTATATCTTCTAAAGGAGGCATCTAAAGAGAGTTTTACCTCTAAGTAAAATTTAAGAAGAGAAAAGGAGCATTTAAAAGCGTGAAAAACATTTTGCAATTATTTGCAAACTTCTAGTCAAGAAATCATACAAGAACAAATGGACGAGTTTACTTGGTTTTGTTACACTTTTCAAGCTTTCCCAGGCTATATCTTCCAAAGGAGGCATCTAAAGAAGGTTTTACATGTAAAAAGAATTTAACAGGATAAAACGAACTTTTGAAAGCGTAAAAAGTGTATGGCATTATTTGTAAAGTTCTATAGTTAATAAATCATACAAGAACATTATCATAAGAACAATTGGATCAGATTGCTTGGTTTTGTTACACTTTTCAAGCTTCTGCAGACTATATCTTCTAAAGGGGGCATCTAAAGAAAGTTTTACCTCTAAGAAAAATTTAAGAAGAGAAAATGAGCATTTAAAAGCGTGAAAAACATTTTGCAATTATTTGCAAACTTCTAGTCAAGAAATCATACAAGAACAAATGGACGAGTTTACTTGGTTTTGTTACACTTTTCAAGCTTTCCCAGGCTATATCTTCCAAAGGAGGCATCTAAAGAAGGTTTTACATGTAAAAAGAATTTAACAGGATAAAACGAACTTTTGAAAGCGTAAAAAGTGTATGGCATTATTTGTAAAGTTCTATAGTTAATAAATCATACAAGAACATTATCATAAGAACAATTGGATCAGATTGCTTGGTTTTGTTACACTTTTCAAGCTTCTGCAGACTATATCTTCTAAAGGGGGCATCTAAAGAAAGTTTTACCTCTAAGAAAAATTTAAGAAGAGAAAATGAGCATTTAAAAGCGTGAAAAACATTTTGCAATTATTTGCAAACTTCTAGTCAAGAAATCATACAAGAACAAATGGACGAGTTTACTTGGTTTTGTTACACTTTTCAAGCTTTCCCAGGCTATATCTTCCAAAGGAGGCATCTAAAGAAGGTTTTACATGTAAAAAGAATTTAACAGGATAAAACGAACTTTTGAAAGCGTAAAAAGTGTATGGCATTATTTGTAAAGTTCTATAGTTAATAAATCATACAAGAACATTATCATAAGAACAATTGGATCAGATTGCTTGGTTTTGTTACACTTTTCAAGCTTCTGCAGACTATATCTTCTAAAGGGGGCATCTAAAGAAAGTTTTACCTCTAAGAAAAATTTAAGAAGAGAAAATGAGCATTTAAAAGCGTGAAAAACATTTTGCAATTATTTGCAAACTTCTAGTCAAGAAATCATACAAGAAAAAATGGACGAGTTTCCTTGGTTTTGTTACACTTTTCAAGCTTTCCCAGGCTATATTTTCCAAAGGAGGCATCTAAAGAAGGTTTTAAAATCTAAGAAAAATGTAAGAGGATAAAATGAACTTTTGAAAACGTTAAAAGTATATGGCATTATTTGTAAAATTCTAGTAAATAAATCATACAAGAACATTATAACAAGAACAATTGGATCAGATTGCTTGGTTTTGTTACACTTTTCAAGCTTCTGCAGACTATATCTTCTAAAGGAGGTATCTAAAGAGAGTTTTACCTCTAAGAAAAATTTAAGAAGAGAAAATGAGCATTTAAAAGCGTGAAAAACATTTTGCAATTATTTGCAAACTTCTAGTCAAGAAATCATACAAGAACAAATGGACGAGTTTCCTTGGTTTTGTTACACTTTTCAAGCTTTCCCAGGCTATATCTTCCAAAGGAGGCATCTAAAGAAGGTTTTACATGTACGAAGAATTTAACAGGATAAAACGAACTTTTGAAAGCGTAAAAAGTGTATGGCATTATTTGTAAAGTTCTAGTTAATAAATCATACAAGAACATTATAATAAGAACAATTGGATCAGATTGCTTGGTTTTGTTACACTTTTCAAGCTTCTGCAGACTATATCTTCTAAAGGGGGCATCTAAAGAAAGTTTTACCTCTAAGAAAAATTTAAGAAGAGAAAATGAGCATTTAAAAGCGTGAAAAACATTTTGCAATTATTTGCAAACTTCTAGTCAAGAAATCATACAAGAAAAAATGGACGAGTTTCCTTGGTTTTGTTACACTTTTCAAGCTTTCCCAGGCTATATTTTCCAAAGGAGGCATCTAAAGAAGGTTTTAAAATCTAAGAAAAATGTAAGAGGATAAAATGAACTTTTGAAAACGTTAAAAGTATATGGCATTATTTGTAAAATTCTAGTAAATAAATCATACAAGAACATTATAACAAGAACAATTGGATCAGATTGCTTGGTTTTGTTACACTTTTCAAGCTTCTGCAGACTATATCTTCTAAAGGAGGTATCTAAAGAGAGTTTTACCTCTAAGAAAAATTTAAGAAGAGAAAATGAGCATTTAAAAGCGTGAAAAACATTTTGCAATTATTTGCAAACTTCTAGTCAAGAAATCATACAAGAACAAATGGACGAGTTTCCTTGGTTTTGTTACACTTTTCAAGCTTTCCCAGGCTATATCTTCCAAAGGAGGCATCTAAAGAAGGTTTTACATGTACGAAGAATTTAACAGGATAAAACGAACTTTTGAAAGCGTAAAAAGTGTATGGCATTATTTGTAAAGTTCTAGTTAATAAATCATACAAGAACATTATAATAAGAACAATTGGATCAGATTGCTTGGTTTTGCTTGGTTGCTTGGAAAATGAGCTTTTAGAAGCGTGAAAAACATTTTGCAATTATTTGCAAACTTCTAGTCAAGAAATCATACAAGAACAAATGGACGAGTTTCCTTGGTTTTGTTACACTTTTCAAGCTTCCTCAGATTATATCCATTGAAGGAGACATCTAATGAGAGTTTTACCTCTAAGAAAAATTTAATAGAAGAAAATCAGCTTTTGAAAGCTTAAAAATCATATTTGCAATTATTTGTAAAAATCTAGTGAACAAATCATACAAGGACAAATGGAGTAGTTTGCTTGGTTATGTTACACTTTTCAAGCTTCCCCAAACTTTACCTCTTTATGGAGGCATCTAATGAGAATTATACTTATAAGAAAAATTAAAGAGGAGAAAATTTGCTTTTAAAAGGGTCAATAGTATTTTGGAATAATTTTAAAATTCTAGTGAAAAAATCATACAAGAACCAATGGGTCAGGTTGCTAAGTTTTGTTGCACTTTTCAAGCTACCCCAGACTACATCTCCCGAAGGAGGCATCTAATAAGAGTTTTACTTCTAAGAAAAATCAAAGAAGAGAAAATGAACTTTTTAAAGCGTAATAGTATATTACATACCAAGGTGGAACGAGCGTCATTACAGCGGAGAGCTAAGATAGGTATAGTGCTATATTTATAGAAAGGGTTGAGGGTCGGACGGACAGACGCACAAATTGACTTACAGATAAAGAGACTTAGAGGTTGATGTTGTATCAACAGACAGACAGAGAGAAAAATCGATTATTTAGAATTTTTTCCAGCTTTTCAGTAATACTATTTCGTTTCTAGGTTAAGTCAGTAATAATTTAGGATACTTTGGGCATCAGTTGTTTCATCAAAATCAATGTTCGATTAAAGTTTGAAATGTGAATAAAATATAATAGGACTGAAACAAACTTGTCTCTGTTTGGTTGTTCTTTAGATCATACTCGTCCCACCCCTGATTAGCACCTCAAAAACTTTCTTTTAAAACTAAGAAAATCCAACTATTTTTCTAAACACAATTTTTCCTATAGCACCCAGCAACATTTCAACTAAAGTAAAAAGTTTTGTTTTATGCGAGTTGAAAGATTTATTACTTATTTTACATTCCCCAAAAGTTTGTTTGCTGATTTGGCATCATTAGCGTATTTCTCCTTTCTTGTGTTTACAATCGAAATTTCAAAATGTTCTTCATTGTTTTTGTCAGCTTTGGATGTTTTAAATGACAAAGAAGCTGTCATCGAATGATTCCTAATTTTATAATGAAATCTCTGTTTAATGTTCGTTTGAGAATTGATGAAAATGTATCGATTCGAAAGGGCAAAATTCGCAACAAAACTAATTAATGTTTCAATAAAGAACTACGGATCTTTTGATATTTTAAAAAATGTAAAACGAAGGGTGTTTTTCCTTTTATCCATTAATCATTAGTTAAACGAAGTAAATTAATTAGTCGACCAATCTGATTTCGACTCTCTCGTTGGGTCTCTCGGAATTTTTATTTTTTTATTGATAGAGGATAAAAAATACACGCCATCAAAGTCGTGGTGTGTATGTTGTCGAAGTGTTGAAACGGTAAAAATGGTTTGGACGCATAAAGCATTTGTCAGATTGGATTGAAATTGCACGGGGCGCTATAAAGTTTTTGATCCTGCCGCCGTTATAGAAATCTCGTTTTCTGCCAGCAGCCGGTGATTTGATAAATCTGTTATATCTGTCTCTGGCGGGCGGGCGTCCCCGTATCTTTATCGTCTCTTACAATCTCAAAAATTAGATTTGCTTTCGATACGTTAACAAAGGAATTAAATATTAATAAGATAAATATTGAGTTATAGAAAAGGTTAACAAGAACAAAATTGCTTTTTCCTACAATGTAATCACACGAGGGATAAATCAAATACAAGAAAAAATAAATTAATCCCCAGAAAGGCTTACTGTGGTAACAAAAACAATAACAGTATATCTTAAGTAAAGTAATAGATTACAGTCAACTTTTGTTCAACAAATTAACATGGCTTCATTTTAACACCAAGTTAAACAAACATCTAAACGAAAATTAGCACGAGACCGCCCCTTAATACAAATAATAAATTACTGTGCGTCTTTTGTTTACCGAAAAAAAATTGTTTTGACTTTTGTGATATTTTCGTCGAAACATAATCCAATACAAGACCTAGTTTTTCCATCATACCCATTGCACTTTGGGAAAAAAATAAAGAAAAAAAGCTAAAGGAAATTTTCAATTTCCACGTATTTGATTTGATTGGGAATTGATCTTGATTCAATTTGTAGCTTATAAAATACAATGAACTTGTAGTAATATTAAATGGAAAAAGTTCCATATACGGGAAGTATTATACATACAGAGTGTATAGATTTGAGTAGGCTATTGTTATTCGAAAACAAAAGAGATTCCACAGTAGTTTGAAAATGGTTTACTTTAGATAAAAATCGAAGTCAAAAGAGCTATCAAATAATACTAATCTCGACTTTCTATCACATTGACTATGTAACTAATAACTATTTTATGTTACATCATGTTACGTTACGTTAATATGTTACTTTATGTTATTTTAGAAAAATAACGAAGAAAACTGCGTTTTTTAAGTTTTTTTCAAGCCTATTAGATTTAAGTTTATTTTCTAATAAACTTGCCTTTTTAAAACTTGCAAAACGAAGTTTGTTTTTTCGTTATTTTTCATCGCAAAAAAACATAACGTTACATAACATAATCCTTAAAAGTTGTGTACATTAATTATGGAACGAGATAAAAAGTTCTCATTTGGTAATCGAATTTAAACAAGTCCACTGAGTAATTTAACTAAAAAAAACAACATAACTATTCTAGGTAACGTTATGTTACGTTATGTTAACATATGTTATTTTACGTTATTTTTTATTTTTGAAAAATAATTAAAAAATAAGGAAGAAAACTACGTTTTGAAAGTTTTTTTACTTTTATTTTCTAATAAATTTGCGTTTTTAAAAAAAAATTGCAAAACGAAATTTTGTTCGTTATTTTTCATCGCACAAAAACATAACGTTACATAACAGAATCCGTAAAAGTTGTGTACATTAATTATGGAAGGACATACAAAGTTCTCATTTGGTAATCGAATTTAAACAAGCCCACTGAGTAATTTTAAGTAAAAAGCAGCATAACTATTCTAGTTAACGTTATGTTAACATGTTACTTTACGTTATTTTAATTTTTGAAAAATAATTAGAAAATAAGGAAGAAAACTTCGTTTTGAAAGTTTTTTTCAATCCTATTAATTTTATTTTCTAATAAACTTGCCTTTTTAATACTTGCAAAACGAAGTTTTTTTTTCGTTATTTTTCATCGCAAATAAACATAACGTTACATAACATAATCCTTAAAAGTTGTGTACATTAATTACGGAACGAGATAAAAAGTTCTCATTTGGTAATCGAATTTAGACAAGCCCACTGAGTAATTTTAACTAAAAAAACAACAGTTTTTCGTAAAAAATAAAAAGTTTAACGTCGCGACGTTTAGCGTCGATGTGGTAAAAAGTCAAGTTTGGTATAGTTTGATAGCTCTTCTAACGTAACTTACCGTTTCCAAAATACCAAAGTACTACTTAAAAAAATCACTCTGTAGTGTTTAGAATTTAGTGCTGGTTCTAAGTCGATTGTTAATTGGCGACCGAAAAGAGCATTTGTGATTGGTACGAGCAGACGCTGCAGAATCTCCTGAACCAAAACGTTTCGCCCGAAACTTAACTTTGACTACGCCACTGGAATCTACGTTAAAAAGTATGTTAGGAATGCAGTAGTATAACTATGGAAATTATAGACCGGATGTGACGTCACGTCAGAATAAAAATGGCGGGAAATTCAAATATGCAGGGAGACAAGAGGGCGTGTAAATTTAAAAATGCAAGATGGCGTCGAAAATAGGTGTGAAGTAAGCGTAGAAATTTAAAAAAGAGTTGAGAAGTAGGAGTACCAATTTAAAAATTCAAAATGGCCCTTGGTGGTAATTTGGAGAGTGGGATGTGGGAATTGGGATTGTGAGATGTAAAAATGGCTGTAAATGAGACGTAATAATCTGTAACGGAAATGACGTCACAGGACATTTAAACATGGGGGCTCTACTGCTAAGTAAAAATGGGGGTAACGCCTTAAACTTTCAAAGGAGGCTTCGGTCCTTGCGTCCGATTGAAGAAGGGAGGTCTGCATCCAACAAGGGGCTTCTGAATGGAGGATCGATCCAACATCTGAAAGAGGCCTGGGGCTATCAACTTTCAAATGGCTTTTGAAGGAAGCTTTAAACTTTTAAAAGATGCTTCCAAATCATATCCAAATATCCGATGTCAAATTGGATGTCAATGTCAATTGTCAAATGAATCGTTTTTAAAAATATTGCTAATATAAATAAAATAGCGAAAATTTGAATTTTGGGCTATAATTTGAAAAAACAAGAAGATAAGTGAGTTTTGGTTCTACCTTTATTAATTTCTCAAAAAAAGAGATAAAGAATGTCCAATCGGGTTTTCTCTAACTTTTATAAATAGTTACCGAGTTTTCCTTCTATGCGAACATTCAAGTTGGGCCACACTGTATATTTTTGGTGATTTGAATAACTAATTTCTTCTTCTCGTTGTTTAAATAATCAACTTAAAATTAGTCTTTTCTTAAATATAAACTTTTTTAAATATAAATTTTTTTAAGCCTTTGAGACTTAACTGAAAAAAAATTTAAAATCCTTTCGTGAAAAAAGCTTTATTTATGGCAATAAGTTACAAGCAAGCTTAAAGGAGATTTTCTTTTTATAAAAATGGGTAAACATTAGGAAACTAAAAATATTTACGTTTATGCGTTTTTATTATCGATTAAAAAATATTGATAAAATTGTTTCTTGAGGCGTTATTTTTCTTGACGTGAATTAGAACTTTTTTCTTATATTTTTTCGTAATTTCTCTTTTTGTTTCTTTTTTTGTTAATAACAACCTTAATCTGGGATTACGATAAAAAGTAGAGAACTCATCAGAATCATATGGACCAATTTTTCTTTACTAAACATATTTATGTCATTTTCTTCATTTATAAAGGAAGTGGATTATAATCCAACTTAACACCTACTTTTTCGTTTAGAATTTGCCAATTATGTAAGTGGCTTTAAGTGGAGATTATGAAGAAAAAATAAATTTGAAGTTTTTTAGGTAAAAATATCGATTCAAATTTAACAGTCTTAGCAGACGGAATAACCAATAAAAGGCGGAGAAATTTTCAGAAAAGTGTCTTCTGACGAATATTGCCAACAAGACTTGTAGTAAAACAAAAAATATTTACCTATAAAAAGTAATTTTGCACTGAGTAAAAATTAAAAAGAAATACTGGAGCATCCAGTCTTACGACTTACGATTCCTATTATGAATTTAAAACTCCAGGATCTTCTTAAAAAATTAAGATTTCTTTCACGTTTCTTGGCTCGATGCTGAGTTTCAGGTAAAACATCAAAGATGATTTATTTAAAAAGTACTTTATTTTTAATATTCACTATCAGTTTTCCATACAAAAAAGCAAGTTTTTGTAAACATAAATCAGGAAAATTTTTTACCTTTAACGATATAAAGCTCTTGCCATTGCTGTAAGAAAATATAGGGTTCACTTTAAGCTTTATAGAAACCTAATAACATAAGGCTTAAGTCTCGTAGAAAATAAATTTGATACAAGTTGCATCCCAACACAATGTCTAACGTTAAGACGTTAGAACCATAAATAAGACCTACATTATATCCTTTTTAGAAAGAAAACAACGTTACGCATCCTGTTTTTTTAGTGTGCTTAAAAATGAAAAATTTAATTTTAAGCTCAACGCTTTTTCTAAATCAAGTTACTCTGTTGTTAATGGTGTGTTTACACGATGTCAATTGACGAAATTGGGAGAGAAAGTCGTTTTAATTTTTAAACTTTTGTAGACATTCCCACAAAAAACTTTGATTATGTTTGTACTACTTGTACAGGGTGGTTCTTATTTACATAATTTGGAACGAAGATCAATTGCTTGTAACTTGCGCCTTCTAGCGACTTTTACAAAATTATGATTTCGTACTTATGTTAATACACTTGGTTAGGTCGCATACGAAATTTCATTAAAATCGTTTATATGGTTTCTAAAATATTCACAAAATAGAATTTTAGAGTGCGTTCATTAATGTTTGGTCCATGTAAGTTGAGTTGCATAACTATCATGACTTTTTAGGTGATATTACAAATACATACGCATAATGTATGCGTATAGTAAAAGGGAATTTTGCTTAAATGCCTATCATCAGCGTACATTGGCTTCCATAGGAACTAGGGCCAGTCATTAATGAACACTCTGTGTACTTGAAAATATTTTCCGATTAATAACTCAAATACTTTCTGTAACGTAAACAAAAAAGTCTTCATCTTACTTCTTTTTAAAAGTTTGCTTTGTACTCTGAATTTGCAGTTTGAGGCGACATACATTTTAGAATTATTCAAAAGTGTTGTTAATAATAACGAGACGCCTTTTATAACAATAATATTTACAATATAGCGGCGCTATACAAACACATACATCGTTTTAAGTTAAAAATTTTTACATTTTCCTCGAGGGTAATTTTTATACGACTTCAAAATCAATGTTTTGCATTATATTTTTATACGCCGATATTGATACCTTACTAAAAGCATGAGTTTTTAAAATTATATGTGACGCTCGAGCGTAAATGTAAAATTTACATCAACGTTTATTTAACGCGTGTGTGTAGATTTTTGGAGTGAGTGACGAGCGTAAGGATTTTTGACACCTTTCAGTGTAATTATTGTAGGTAAATATGTGAGATAAAAACAAGTAACTAATATGTACCTTTATGCTTCTCACGTTTTTGTCATAAACATGGCATCTTAAAAGCTTTTAAGCTTTTATGTTAGGCTTATAAGTTATAACACACATGGATGAATGCCATCCATAGAATGATAAAACCATAACAATAAGCGACTCAGTTTTAAAATTTTATTACTAGGTCTTACCTTTAAAAAAAGTAAATGTAAAAAAAATTTAAATTTAATCATCTTTCAAACTCTGAAAAAAAGTTTAATTAAATCTGAATTTGTGCGGAGAGTGGCTACAATTAGAACGAAGAGAAAAAATTTATGCCTGGATTTTTTAAATTAATATTTGATTAATCGATTAATCGTAGTAATTTATATTGCTTGAATAATCGATTGCTTTTAACAATCGCCTATACTATGTCCACCGGACAGATGCAGCTAAGCCACTCCCCAAAAATTTTTGTCAAATAAGGTTGACACACATGTATGAGTGTTGTAAAACGGATTTTTAAGAAAAATTACATTCGATAATACTATATATTCGCGCTATTTGTAGGAGTGGTTTAGCTGGATCTGTTTAATGGACAGAGAAAGGTTCAAATATTTAAGTAGAATCTCCATTGCAGTATTCTTTTGACACTTTTTCTTCATTTTTTAGTCTATTATTTTTGAAACGCCCAGTAGATAATTTACATGCAAGGAAACTTCATACTAAATGGTTACTGAGAGACGTTTTTCGTAGTATGAATTTTAATTGGGTTTTAATGAAAATTTATTAACAAAATATATGAATTTTGAAATTTAATATTAACTCGGTAATACCAGTAATACCAAAGATTAATGTAAATTAACCCAATAAACTTTTAAATCAGGCTAAAACGATAAAACTTACGTTAAGATAAAATACAGGGTGTGTAACTACTCGACTCATCAAAAGATATAGGAGTTGTAGATCTCGAAAAAACTAACATTTTTTTTATTTCACCATTCGAGATACAGTTGATATTAGTTTCTTTGTTTTTCTATTCCAGTTTTTTTATTTTTGAGTTTAGAAAAAAAATTAAAATTGTTCTGAAATCCTCGAAAATTTCTCTAGAACTTTTGTGTTTACCTCAATCTTCTATCTTCATTAATATCAAAATGGCGGCCAATTGAAAACTTTGACCTTAAAAATTTCAAAAATCGCACGGTGAATTTTTTAAAAATGAATATGCGCTTATTCTACCCATGAAGATCTACATTTTAAGTTAAAAAAACTATTAGAAATTTTTTATAGTTTAGGAGCTACAGGAGATTGAATTTAAACGATCAAATTCTAAAAGGGTGCTGTTTCTGTTTTTCCGTTCCTCTTTTGTTTTTCCTTGTCAGTGTTGATAA